>VHQL01001455.1:0-15129 GCA_014673565.1 Sebastes schlegelii
GGGCAGAAGTCCTTTGTTTTTTTACCCACCCATCCACGCCGACCTCCTCCTTGTGTGGGGTTTGCCGCTCTTTATACTTCCTGGTTCACAATTACGTGGATTACATACACGTTGATTTCGTGCGAACCATCAAGAAAAAAAAATTGAAATCCGTGTCTATGTGCACGAATAAATACATTAAATGTCCGTAGCTTCAGTAGAGCAACCATCTTTAACTCTATAACTTTACCACAGGTGGACATTCGCAACAGGGACACCTATGATGGGTGTTATTTCTTCCACTACTGGTATTGTTTTAACGGCAACTGTGGCACGACCTCCAGAACTCAGCAAGGCGTACTTGACAGGAGCACCAATGCACCACGATATAACAGACAATGGGTGTGAAACAGAAACAGTCAGTACAAGAAATGTCCCGAGTGACAAACCTTTCCAATTGAGGGTGAGCTTTTCTTTTCTTCCACTTCAATGATATTAATGTTGTTGCTTGCTGTTCTTAACATGTATGCGATTGTATTTGTCATGGTTCTGCTTATCATAAAACGTATCTGTTAGATGCAGTCAAGAGTGTTGTTTCCACACATTCCAGGGCAGCTAGCTGTTGTTGGATCCCAACACGTAACCTGGTTAATAGTTGGAGACGGCTGGCTTCAGTGGATTTGGGTTCAAGATCTGACACTGGAGAACCAAACCGATCACCAGACATTGCCATTCTACCGTTCCTACGGTAAAGTCCCCAACAGTTAGCATGAAACAGCTCGGCTAACCTCAAATCATTTTGTTAAAGAATCTGTGAAAAATGTTCTACTTTGCTGCCCCCCAGTGGTAGTACAAAGAAAGTATGCTGCGGCCACCTGATTCGACTGTTATCAGGCATTAAATAAGCGTTATCAGTCGCTACAAGCACCATAAATGTGGGTCTTGTAGGGGCCTACTATGCCTACTATGTTGTAAAAGTGAAAGTGAAACTTAAAAGCAACACGTTCTAACATGTTGTAAAACTGAATAAAATATCACGTTTGAGCACAAACAAAAATGCTTCTTTAGGTTTAGGTAATAAAACTACAACTTTAGGTGTACTAGGTTTAAATCATGTGTGTTGTGTCCTATCCATCATCCCTGACCTCCACCCAAAATAAAGTTTCACACTGTCCCATACTACAGCGCCTGACTTCCGCTGGTGCTCCTGTCATAATTACTACGGTCACTAGAGGTTGCTGTCGTGTGCTTTTGTACATCCTTTGGTTATCTACCATGTGAATAGATGATAAAACCTACTAGTGGGTGTAGTAGGCCCCTGCTGACCCACATCTATGGGGCTTATAGCGACTGAAACGGCTATTTAATAGCCTGACAACAGTTACAATAATGGGCTGAAAGCAAAACATGGACTGCAACAGTTTTTACTGGGATTGTTTCCTACAGTATGTCAACAAACAAAAATATATGCCATCACACTAATTTGGAAAATGCTATAATCACATAAAATGAGTGGCTTTAAATTAATGTTTTCATCTGATAATAATAGTGTCACATACTTTGACTTTACAACATTTTCCTGTTGGGAAGAGCCAAATAGTCTTCTATTATCATTATACAGTAAGTCACACTATGCAACATGTTATGAACTCTACTAAATCTCTACCAGCATGTCACTGGCTTTGTACTACTTACTTGCATTTGTCTAGCTATCCAGACGTGCATGTCTGTAGCTCTGCTTTTGTGTAAAGGATCTTTGTCAGAAGACTGTTTCTAACTCAAGTTGATGTGTCTATTCAAGAGTTCCCCAGAACTGCCCACGGACATACAAACTGATGTCTTTTGATCCTGATGGCGACAAAGTTCGATGCAGATATGGAAATATCAGAAATATAGAGTGCGGCTCTTGTAACCAACCTTCAGGCTTTGTCTTAGATCAGGTTAGTTGAAAAATCTATTTCCTAATGCAATGTACAATACCTGACTGGTGGTTTGCCTCACTTAACTAATGCATGTTCACATTGTTAGGGCTCTTGCACATTACACTACAGCTTCTCCTTTGCCGACCCCAGAGTTTATGGATTTGAGTTGGTGGTGGAGGACTTCCCGCAACGCCACATCACTCTGGCCTACACTGATGGATCCCAATCCTCCAGGGCTCCACTGAATGTGAGGAGAAAGAGGCAAGCCCCAACTACAACCACGGGACCAACCACCACACCCACACCGTGGTGGTGGCAATGGCAGGTCCACAACTGCAGCACCATCTACAACCACGGGACCAACCACCACACCCACACCGGGGTGGTGGCAATGGCAGTCCACAACTGCAGCACCATCTACAACCACGGGACCAACCACCACACCCACACCGTGGTGGTGGCAATGGCGGTCCACAACTGCAGCACCATCTACAACCACGGGACCAACCACCACACCCACACCGTGGTGGTGGCAATGGCGGTCCACAACTTCAGCACCATCTACAACCACGGGACCAACCACCACACCCACAACCCCATGGAGTACCACAACTGCAGACCCAACCACACGCATAACCACTGTACCATATAGGTATACTACAACCACAACTGCAGCACCAACCACAAACTACAGCACCAACTACAACCGCAGCAACAACCACAACCGCAGCAACAACCACACGCATAACCACCATACCACATTGGCATACTACAACCACACCTACTACAACCACTCCACCGTACACTGGCACCACTCCTCTCAGTAAACTACCTTTGCAATTCTCCTTTCTTGGTGAGTCAGGTTTTACTTGTCCTCATTATTATTCTCATTATCCACATTTACAATGAGTCAATCCACAAAAACAAAACAGAACTTAATTTAACTTTCATGTATGTTGCAGCTCTCACACCTTAATGTGTGACGTAGCCATTATTTTTTAAATATCTAAGCTCAGGAGTCCAAGTCCCGCAGAAAAGTTTGACCAGAAACTAACTTTAGATTTTAAACATTTGTTTATTCAGTTAACCATTGTCTGTAAATTATGTTTCCCACCATGAAGGTGTCTGTATAAACATCAACTTTTAATGAACTGTCCTATTTTCCGCTTTGTGGCTATACACTTTTCATATAATACAATTTGCTTCTAAAGGGCTTATTTAGCTTAAAAATATTTTTACTTTAGTTCATCTGAAATATGAATGGCCAATGGCCTAAGAGTAGTCAACAAATTTCAGGATAAAATACAGAGAACATGACCTCAGTGTCGGCTACAGCCTGATGAAAAACACTTGTTTTGACAGCTTTGAAGTTTTGATCCACAAACAGCAGCAAAGTGGCAGTTTTCTCAGGTAATAATTACTCATTACACTTTGGAATTTAAATTATTATAATTTTTTTTTAACTCTAGTGGACCCGCCTGCTCCCTCATGTCAGGAGGGACATTACTTGCCAAAGTTTGTGCACCCAACACCTGGAAATGGAGAACGTCTCATAGCAGAGGTCGACAAAGAATTTGAGATCAGAGTCAAAGCACAAGCTGCATACGCAACGTAAGTGAGAACCAATATGATCAGTGGAGCGTTGTGGAGAGTAAGATAACATCAGCAATAAGGAGGAAACATCTGGTTTCTTTGTTTTGTTTTCACACAGAATACATGATATCATCATCAGTGGGCCACTGAATATCAGCAAGCACAGGACCACACATGGCGAGTTTGTCATTAGCTGGACGCCTATCGCAGATGACCAGGGAGATCATTACCCAATCTGCTTTGCTGTTGAAGCAGTGAGCGGGTGAGCCTTGGGTTCCTTTATGATAGAATTAGTATGTGTGTGTGTATGTGGGAAACTATGATTTCATTTTTTAACACATTTTGCAGGTCTGCTGGAACCACCGTTCACACCACCACAAACCATCACAGTCATCACCACCCCACCCCATCTTCACAGTAAGTAACATTCCTCTGTTTGGTGTTTCTCTGAGTGACAAGGTAGAGTACACTGCTCATGTTGTAGCTGAGCCCGAGAGATGAAAGTAAAGAAAGCTATGAACAAATACGGAAACTCATGACTTTAAATAATTCACAATTACATAATAAGGAATTACTCATTATTCATTAGGAAAATAGGTTTCACTTATGAACACAAGCGACAGGAACATCAACAAGTCAAACATAGGCATAACATTTACCTTAAATTAAAATGAAAAATTGTTTAAAGTTATTTAACATCAAACTTTTGTCAGTTTAATTGTAGTTACGAGACAAAAACATCAGTAATGATTTTAACATGACAAATCAGCCAGAAATTAGAGTTAAATCAGTATTCATTGATGCTTTTCAGGTCTGGCATCTATCAGTCCGAGATGAGGTGTGTTCTGGTGGACATTCAGAATAACCACGGTGAGTCTAAGGACTACTTTAATGTCAACATTTTGTAGTGTACCTACAGCTGTGATGGTGTACCTTTTCACCAAATAAATCACATGCTAAATGCTATGTTAAAGTGCCAAATAGTGGCTGCATGGCTGGTGTACTTAAGATAACAATTGTTAAAGCTGCAATACATTTACTTCTATAAAGTAGAAACCTTGATACCAAATAAAATTCAGAATCATCATTGTATGCAAAATGCATAGTGCAAAGTTCCTTCCTCATAAAATCAAGACAGTATTTTAACTCCTGCATTGTTTACATCAGGGGTGCCCAAACCAAAACTGAAACTTAATGGTGGGCCACGGGCCAAAAGCAAACACCGATTGTCAGTCAGGTGTCAAAGGGCACCAGCATGCAGAAAATGCTCTAGCAGGTAGAGCAGCCTGTTTTCTCAATTTTAAGGGCACTTCATCACATTTTCTCCCCTGGAAGAGCACCCTAGATGGTGTGACACCATTGGTATAATGTGTGTTAATATATATCTCTTGCTCTAGTTAACTCCCATGTGATCTGCAATGAGTCATCAATGACAATAGCAGTTGAGAAATCTTCATTCCGTGGAGGACTCCATGAGGATCATTTACAGCTCAGTGACCCCTCCAACATCGCCTGCAGCCTCCAGGAACACTCCAACAGCACTCACGTCATCGCTGTCGTCCCCCTCAACGCTTGTGGCACTCAGATTGAGGTAACACAGGGTTATTTGTTTCATCACCTGCTGTGCTCTTCTCTCAGTTTTTTGTGATGCTTTTCATTAGCAGTAAGAGGACTAAATACATAACCTTTTACTCCGCAGGAAGATGATGACAACCTAATGTTCAAGAATGTAATCACCACGGTCGACAACATAACAGACCTGATCACCAGGAGGCACCTGCTGAAGCTGCAGTTTGAATGCCAGTACCCCAAACGTGGAAACGTGACACGAAGCTTTACAGCACACAGGGCCAATATCTGTGTGTGGGAGAAAGGCTTCGGCAGGTTCACCTACCAGTTTGAGTTCTATCCTGACAGAAATTTCCAAACCATGAGGGATCCAAATTCATACCCTCTAGAGTATGACATAGGGAACAGGATTTACATGCAGATAGAGGCCACCACCTCAGTCAACAACACCGAGCTGTTTGTGGAGTCCTGCACAGCTGCACCATACGACAACCCAAACTACCGGCCAACCTACTCCATCATTGATAATGGGTAAGCATGAGCACACCACCTGTTGGCAACAGAGGACATAACAAAGTATTTGTAAAGATTTCATATTTTCTTTTATATGAGAGGTTTGTAACTAAATTACCTTCAAGTGTGAATGGGTGATGACCCATTTGTAGAGAGTGGGTGGATAGATGGAAATAAAATGTCTCTTTATCTTGTGTTTCACTGTGTAGATAATTATCTCCTCATACCTTAGAGGCTCACCTATGCAATATCACCATGTTAGAATGTATAAGTCAATGCTTTACTTACTTCATCTTTGGCGTAACCTATACTTCTTTTCCTTATCTTGTAAATACCTACAGTACAATCTGCCCCTATAATAGCATCCATTGTAAGACATAGAGTTTCAGAGGCAATATTTCTTATCTTTTTGTTTTGTTTTGCTCTGACTAGGTGTAATGTGGACTCGACTGTTGAAGTATATTCCTCCGCCAACAAGACACAGTTCAGGTTCAGCATAGAGGCCTTCAAGTTCATCGGCTTGCACGACCAGGTAAAGAATGGACTATGTGGTGACTTACTTACTTACTGAAATATCAGTAAGTTATAATCTATGGCCCCGACCACGGCTCTGGAATATCAGTAGTCTAACTGTGCTGTGTGTTGTTAGATCCATGGCGCTGTCCACGGTGCTGAAGTAGCAGACTGATTTGTAATTGCATCTTTTTCTCCCAACCTTCTGTCAGTTTCTTCTTGGATCCATGGGTGGGGGGTGAGGAAGAAACAAACTGTCCCTCCTGTTAAAAATAAAAAAAATAACAAATAGGAATAGGAATAGGCAATCATTTGAAAAAAAGGTGTAATCCCTGCACACAGTTAGAACTAACTTCTCATGTAGAAGTAACGTGGAGCAGAGGGTTGATCTTGTATGTGGGATCTGACCACCGCTCTGCTATTGGTCCAGTAGAAGAGACGACGGTATGTGTGCTGATATAATGACAGCGTGTTCTGTCTCATTCAGGTGTACATCAGCTGTTCAGTCCTGATGTGTGAAGCAGGGAGCCAAGGCACCAGGTGCTCGAAGGGATGCATGAGCAGCTCACCATGGGGAGGCGGTCATAGCCATCACCGCCGAAAGAGAGAGGCTGTCACTCAGAGTTCAAGGCACTTTATTTCCCAGGGTCCGCTGCGTTTAAGGAGATCAGCAGAGATAACCGGAAGCCCAGGTATGAAAACAGGGAGGGTTTTCTAAACAGCACACCTGCCTTGTTTTAGTCCCGGTTGGATCAAATTGAAATTGTGCTTCTCTTCTCTCCAGTGATCAACCTGAATCTGAACCTGGTATTCATCGCTGGATGTCTTCTTGCAGCCGTTGGCATGATCAGTGTAGTGGCCATTTACAAAACCAAAATGTCAAAGGTCAAATACCAACCTTTGACCACAGATGAAAGTTAAGACAGCGGTGTGTTCAGAATACAAATTCTGTATTAATTACATTTGACTACATAAAGCTTTTTTGATTAATTTTGCTTTCAGATATTGAGTGTTCATATATCTAATTATGTGCCCATTTTAATGAATTGATTTCATATTGTGACCTTCAGAAATGTCTACTGCTATATAAGAGGAAATACTTCAGCGAGGAAAAATCTGTGTCTGCGCAGAGAGGAAAGTAGAAAGGCAGTTTTATATTAATCAACACTGAAAGGATGATCAACAAGTACTGCAGATGCTGGGTGATTGTTTACATGTGGTGTTAACTGTTGTGTACCGTGGAATCCCATGCTATTATATATTACAGTATAATTTAAAACAAATATCTTGATTGATATGTGTAGTCCTATCCAATCATAATCATTCCTTTATATGCCAAAAGCCCTTTACGGATAGACCAAAGTAGCTTATGATACACTTGCTTAATGGATCAATAAAAACATATATTCTCTTCCATACTGCTTTTGTCCACTTTAATTGTCTTTCTCTTACACACAAATACACTTTTCCCATTCCTAATCCAATCAAATGTTCTATAGTCAGTAAAAAAGCCTTTATTTTTAATATTTTCCTGTTGCTGAACCTCATCGTGTTTCATAACTTTTACAGCAACCAATCGAATGATCACAACTACAGTAAACATAAGTACTGGAAGGTTGTAAACTGTAAAGTAGTCAACAAAATCGTCACATTTCTAAGTATTGTTGTCTGATGTAGCGTGGAGGCGTCTAAACTTAAAATTGGTAGAAACAGAGCAAATATGATTAAAGAAAGTTATTTTTATAAAACGGTCACTATATCCCGACAGTAGTACATGAGACAGGTAATCTGAAAAAAATCATGTCCCTCCGATGCTCCTAATGGCATCTACAAGATTTCACAGACCAGAGGAAAACAACTAGTCAGAGCTGATCTGGAGTCTGCCGTCCAGCTGCCGTCTATGAGAGCCACGAGTCAATCACTCGCAAACTCCGATCAAATGGTCAATCTAGGCAGCGCTGTTCAAAATGAATCGATATTCTGTTACTGTAAGGCCTATTTCTCTCCTCAAATGTCTTCAGAATCATCTTGTAGTGCACTGTTTCAATGTAAAATAAGAAAGTTTGTGACCCAGCAGCCATGTTGAGATCAGTTGAGGTATACCAAGCACTGCCTACCAGCTGGAGCACAGCCAATAACAACGCTCTCTCTCTGACATGAGCTGTGATTGGTCAACGTCTCCTGTCACGGGCTAGATTTTCTAAAGCCTGAAAACAGAGCCATGATGAGGTGCAGAAGTCTAGTTATCTCTCAGAACACTTGAATTACAATATGCTGAAAAGTTAGTATGGCATTTTTTCCCAATGATGCAAAAAATATACCGCCTACTGCCACGTTAATGTATGTTGTCAATATATTGTCAAAAGATAATTTTCACTGTCTGTTGTTGCTGTGAACTGTGTGGCTTGCGGTAAAAATAGGCGAGACTTCAAATCTCTAAAAGAGACACAGGCTCCTCCAGTCCATATATTTGAGCAAGATACTTAACCCCAAATAGCTCCCAAAGGCTGTTAATGAGTTTTTAGATTAGATCCTGATGGGCAGGTTGGCATGAATGTGTGTGTGAATGGATGTGTGTGTGAATGGGTGAATGTGTGTGTGAATGGGTGAATTGGTCAGAACACTAGGAAGGCGCTATATAAATGCAAGTCCGTTTACATTTGCTCTGCCTTTAACAGTCTGTTTGCTTTCTTTGAGCATCTTTTTGAGAACACTATGAGTGAGTTGAACCTCAAACCGCAGACTGAACTGCAGGATAATGCTTCTCCACAGAGCTCCAGTATGTCCTGTTTTAGTCTTTGGGAGGTTACTCAAGCTCTTTTTACTACTGATATAAGGAAATCTGATAATTTGGATGCTGTTTTTCCTAAACCTCTCAGTGATTGCAGAATGCATCTCATATCTTCAACTTGGCCATCTCTGGAATAATCCCCACAACCGAGAAAACAGTTTATGTCCTTCCTTTACATAAAGGTGGTGACAAAACCAATGTAAATAATTATCTCCCTATCTCTAAATTGTGTTGCCTGGCTAAAATCTTGGAATCCTTGGTAAATAATCAGTACAATTGCTTTAACTCCACCAGTTTCTTTAATTCATTAACGCAACTTGTGATTTTTAGGTTGTAACAGGCTCAGTTTTAAAGCTAGAGTCAAGTCAAGTCAATTTTATTTGTATAGCCCAAAATCACAAATCACAAATTTGCCTCAGGGGGCTTTACAATCTGTACAGGATACGACACCCTCTTTTCTTTACAGCACGACCCTCTCGTCGGATAAGGAAAAACTTAACCAAAAAACCCTTTTAACAGGGAAAAAATGGAAGAAACCTCGGGAAGAGCAACAGAGAAGGGATCCCCCTTCCAGGATGGACAGACGTGCAATAGATGTCATGTGTACAGAGTAACAACATAATGAAAATACAACATAGACAATCCATATGACAAAAAATAATACATGTTTATACAATAATGTGAACATATGTGAGAAGGTGGATCCAGGAGGATGTCGAGCAGCTTCCCGGCATCTTGGTTTCTAGGTCCACCTCTTTAAGGCGGAGTGCTAGTTTCCTATCTACCCCACGCTGTACAGACTTACTGTGTCTACGTTTGGAGCATGAGCTACAGTAGGGGCCTCCGCTCCCACATTCACCTGGCTGCTGAGGGGGTTGCAGTCACAGCCACCACTCCAACTCCCACATGTAAACCCTCAGAGGCAAGACCAGTAAAGTATACCTTTAATCTCTGCCTTATGTGCATTTAAAGGGACAACTAACTTACCGATCAATGAGCAATGCAAGCCAAAAAAAAAAATATCACGGACGAGCCCCCAATTTATGTTACTCCCCTGTGTAGGGGGGTAGGAGCGCAGCATAAAAATCAAATATAAAGGACGTTCCTTCCCCTTCTATAACTCAGGGTGAACAAATGCCAAAACAACAAACAAAATCTATCTTCTCAACAAACGGACTAACCTTAAACAAAATAATAAAGCAAACAAAAAGACAGTAACTAAATCTGGCTCCCTAGGATACAGCAGATAAACAGGAGAAAAGTTAATAAACCTAAAATGGCAGCTCACCCCTACCAATAAATTGCAATTTTAAACAAAGAAAAAGACTACTATAAGCCACACAGTTACACAAGCCAACTAGGGCACTAAGGTTACTAATTATACACTAAGTTGCAAGTTTAAATACAAGGTTTGGAGGCCGAGGACAGAATGAGGCTGCTATCAGTTAGCTGTCACCTGACTGCTGGGAACCAGAGCGTTTTTAAACTGCAGAGATGATGATGGATCCAATCAGCAGCCGGCACACCCCAGATCGAACCCACACCTCCAGCCAATCAGAGAGGCGTGCAACTAAATGGGAAAGCAAGATCCTCACCAGATGGAGAGACACTCACTCTGACACAAAATACAAACACATTTCAATATACGGCCGGAGCCGTAAAAGCTGTGATATGGAATATCTGCAGAAGTAAAAATGTACTTTCTCTGGATGAAGGGAAGGTTGAAGAGAGGATGGACCCACCGGTCTATGTGTATTAATTTATTAATATTATTATTAAGTTTGTAGCATAGTGTAAATGCACAGCGCTCCCAATGCAAGAAATTTAAAAAAGACAAAATATGAATATAGCAGTTATGGCGGTTGCTTGCCAATCCCCTGCCGTTGGCTTGTCGATAGTGCGGTATTGCAATATTGCGGTTATTGTAACAGCCCTAGTCAAAGGTCAAGGTCACTGTGACCACACAAAACATGTTTTTGGCCATAACTCATGAATTAATTTGCTAATTATGACAATTTCACATAATTGTCTAACAGGATAAAATGAAGTGATGATGCATACAAATAAAACCCTTTGCTCTTGAAGATGAGGTAACAATTAGTGAGAAATTCTGCAGGGAGCACAATAAATCCCTCACAAGGTTACACAGAAACAGAAACAAAGTGTGTTGATCAGATATGAGATTAACTAAAAGACAAGACAAGCGATAACATCAAGGACAACAGTTATGGTGACGGGAAAGATCAGCGTTAGCGGTAAAAGCTTTGTGTCGGAGTTCAAAGTAAGCAACACACCCAGTTACTGCCAGTAGATGCTACATCAACACAGTCCTGATCTTCTGACCTGAGCTGAATTCGAAGTGAAATACCTGTCGAGCTGGAGTTAAAATCTACGGAGCCCCTTAAAGGTCAAGGCGAGAATGTTTTTGAGGACTACTTTTGTGTTCCCTGAGGTGGCTCTGTAGTTCGGCACCATGGAACCCAACACAATGGAGCGCATACACCCGTGGGAGAGGTTAATTGTATGGAGGAATTTTATTTTGAGATAGGCCTTAAATAAATTTATAAAGACATTAAGACATCAGTGGCACTATGGTCTCACTATGATGAAATGTCTCCTATGGGGACTAACATCATCACACATGAACACAGTTGGGCTCATTGAATCCACAGAGTCTCAGCTTTACAGTGATACCCAATGTATGTAATTCAAGGCTGTTTAGGGACTCAAGTATGCAGAATGCAGTGGTTAGCACTGTCGCCTCACAGCAAGAGGGTCGCAGGTTCAAATCCGGCTTGGGGCCCTTCTGTGTGGAGTTTGCATGTCCTCCCTGCGTTAGCGTGGGTTTTCTCCGGGTTCTCCGGTTTCCCCCCACAGTCCAAAGACATGCAGGTTAATTGTTGACTCTAAATGTCCCGTATAAGTGAATGTGGGCGTGAATGGTTGTCTGTCTCTATGTGTCAGTCTGGCGACCTGTGCAGGGTGTACGCCGCCTTCGCCCAATGTCAGCTGGGATCGGCTCCAACCACCCGCGACTCTGAATAGGAAAGTGGTTACAGATAATGGATGGATGGTCTTAGGTATCGGTCCACGACAGCACAGGAAGTCCACTTGGACTCAAGGATGAACTGATTAGATTTTGGTGGTCAAAGGTCAAGGTCACTATGAACTCACAAAACAGGTTTTTGGCCATAGCTCATGAATTAATTTGCTAATTATGACAATTTCACACAATTGTCTAACAGGATAAAATGAAGTGAGGATATTTTGGACAGACACGGATCTAAACTGACACTTGACTGGTTGTGGGAGGCACACAACCGCGAGGCGGTAATTCTGATTTTAAATTAATTTTCAAATAAAACAAAACAAAACAAAAACAGATACACAATACAGGGGGTATAAAGACACTATACAATAAATTCAAATAAGAATAACAATTGGCCTGAGCTTTTTGTGCAGAGATATACCGCAGTATGATGTACTCTACATGTGCATAAAAATAAAAATCTTTGCTCTTGAAGATGCTGCACAATTAGTGAGAAATTCTGCAGGGAGCATAATAAATCTCTCACAAGGTTACACAGAAACAGAAACCAAGTGTGTTGATCAGATATGAGATAAACTAAAAGACAAGACAAGCGATAAAATCATAAGAATGCAAAGGACAACAGTTATGGTTACGGGAAAGATCAGCGTGAGCGGTAAAAGCTTTGTGTCGGAGTTCAGGCCTCCATCCAAAGCCACTCCCGCACTGTTATCATTATGAACATAAATAACGAACATGACTTTTGTTCGTACTCACAGCTGTCACGCTAGCAGCTTGTGAAAGACTGTTGTGACACGCAATGACTGCATGGGCAGAATGTGCGCAGGTAGATATTATAAGTTTATTCAAGTGTGCTATTAGTATACTTCTTTTAAACTTAAAATAAGAGAGTACGCTTTCAGTTTACTTTTCAGTCTAGAAAAGTCTAAGCATACTTGACTTTTTACTGACAAGTATACAGAAAAGTCTAAGTACTGACCTGAGCTGACTTCGAAGAGAAATACCTGTCGAGCTGGAGTTAAAGTCTACCGAGCCCCTTAAGGGTCAAGGCGAGAATTGTTTTGAGGATTATTTTTGTGTTCCCTGAGGTGGCTCTGTTGTTCGTCAACATGGACCTCAACACAATGGAGCGCATACAGCCGTGGGAGAGGTTAATTGTATGGAGGAATTGAATATGAGATTGGCCTTAAATATAAAGGTGGTGATCAGTGATAACTTCCCGTCAAACTAGCATGACATGGTTGGTACCACTAGAGTCCATAGGTTTTCTAGTTTAATATGATGTTGGTGGCACTCTATCTGTACAACTGAACCTGCTACAGCCACTGAAAGACAGTAAAGTTGGTTGGGAAAGGGTCTCAGAGGGTTGCAGCACGTTTGCAGCAAGTATCGCTCAGAAGGAGAGGAAGAAGAAAAGTATTACGTGAGAAATCTGATTATGATAGGAAGAGGAAGGTATGTTATATATGTATTGTCTTTATACCATTTGATTGATGTTATTGTTATAATTACTTGGCAAAACTAATTTGGAGCATTTTTATGACCACAAACATCTAAGGTTTCAAATCCCTAACATCAATGAAAACAGTATGCACACATGTCGCAGTATGCACCCATGCCGCATGTTTCCCCATTCTGTTGTAGGTATTTTAAACGAGGCATTTACCGTATATAAAGTTGTGAAACCAGTTTTGCAGCCTATTCTAAAAGATAGCGTGCATGCCATTAATCGTGACAGGACTGTCACCAGCACCTCTGGCCAGCCTATAAGTGCATATAAAGATCCTGCAGGTTCATGTGAGCAGCAGAGAATCTCCAGACAGAAGTGAGTTTGGGGCATCATGGCTTCCACACTGCTGCTCCTGCTTCAGCTGCTCCTGGTCTCACTGGCGTCGGCATCACATTACTTTGGGGGAAACCGCGACCTTCACCTACAAAGGAAGAAACCCTGATGGAACATTTCGGGTGAGAGATGCCAACTTTTAATGATATGCAACATGCATTATAGATGATGTGTGAATATGTTTTGTTTTTGTCATATTCTGTGAAACACTTATTTAATCCCTTTATTATTATTATCATTATTGCTGTTGTTATTTAAATGAGTTTGATTATTCTGATAAAATATAGAACGTTTTACATTCATTTCAGTTGGTATTTATTTAATATATATTTTTATCTTATTATCTTGCAAATCATCTTTGAGAAAATATCTATATAAAAGGTAATATTATTATTTGTATTATTATTACGTAGCCAGGGCGTTATTGATAATTACTTTCTGGAACATTTATTTTATTTTATTTTTCATGCATAAATGATTTGCCCACCCCAAGCAGGCTTACAAGACACCATTATTTAGAAAAGAAAGAAAAGACAAAGGTAGAAACCAGAGTAGCAGTATAAATTACAAATAATATTAAACAAATAAGCCATCCTGACGTTTTTTCCAAGCTTCAGAAACAAAAGTAGCTAACTTATAAGCACTCAAATTAATGTTTAGCTTTGCTTTAAAAAATATGAATTATTCGGCAAAAAAAAAAGAAAAAGAAAAAAGCATTGATAAGGACAATGATTTACTTAATCTATACATGGTGTCTGACATTGTAGAGGAACTGGATGATATCTTGATTGCTTCTAATGGAATTAAATGATCTTTTGACTGTATTTTAGGCTGAACTGCTTTTTCCCCACTAACTTTTCTTGTTGTATCTTATATTATTTTAGCATTATTATCATTATGGTTTTCATTCTTGTTTTCTTTACTGTTATTCACCTCAAGATCCAAGGAGTGACTTCACAGACATATTGCAATATTATTGGATTTAATCTTGACTAAGATATGGCCTTTAGTTACATTGGTTGATGTTGATCAAATGATCTTAACGGATAAACACCCTTCTTAAATGGGTAGCATTATAGAGTGATATAACTGGTGTGTTTACAAACAACTCAAATAGTCATGAAATTAAATCAATTTCATTTGTGTACATGGACACGAATTTCCCTTTCTTCGTGATGCTCAGAATGACTTTCAACAACATCTTTTTCATGCTTTTTCCTACGAATTACTTAGTTAGGAGCAGGAAGAAATCGACTTGGTTAGGCTCAGGCAACAAACTACTTAGTTAGGTTTAGGAAAAGATCGTAGTTTGGGTTAAAATGACACCAGAAGTTTCACACGGGACACAAAGTCTCCT
>VHQL01001458.1:0-25817 GCA_014673565.1 Sebastes schlegelii
CTCCTTGTCACTCCGCCATGTCGCTCCTCCATGTCACTCCTCCCTGTCTTCCATGTCACTCCTCCATGTCATCCCCCATATCACTCCTCCATGTCGCTCCTCCATGTAGATCCTTCATGTTACTCCTCCATGTCACTCCTCCCTGTCTTCCATGTCACTCCTCCATGTCACTACTCCATGTAGCTCCTCCATGTCACTCCTCCATGTCGGTCCTCCGTGTCTCTCCACCATGTTGCTCCTCCTTGTCACTCCATGTCACTGCTGAATGTCGATCATCCATTTTGATCCTCCATGTTGCTCCACCATGTCACTCCACCATATCTTCTATGTCACTCCCCCATGTAACTCCTCCATGTCAATCCTCCATGTCGCTCCTCCTTGTCATTCCTTCATGTGACTACTCCATGTCAATCGTCCATGTCGTTCCTCCTTGAACATCCATATAACTCATCTCTGTTGCTCCTCCATGTTATTCCAGAATGACACTTCTCCATGTCACTCCTCCATGTCGATCCTCTATGTTACTCCTCCATGTCAATACTCCCTGTCTTCCTTGTCACTCCACCATGTCAATCCTCTCTATCCATCTTCCAAGTCACTCCTGCATGTCAGTCCAGAATTTCCCTCCAGAATATCACTCCAGAATGTCCCTCCTGAATGTCACTCCAGAATTTCATTCCTCCATGTCCCTCCTCCATGTCACTCCTCCATGTCGATGCTCTATTTCACACCTCCATGTCGCTCCTACGTGTCATTCCTCCCTGTCTTCCTTGTCACTCCTCCATGTCACTGCTCCATATCGATCTTCCATTTCGATCCTCCATGCTGCTCCTCCATGTTCCTCCTCTAAATCACTCTAGAATGTCGCTCCTCCATGTCACTCCAGAATGTCACTCCAGAAGTTAACTCCAGAATGTAACTGCTCCGTGTTCCTCCTCCATGTCAAATCCTCTATTTCCATCCTCCATGTCAATCCTGCATTTCACTCCAGAATGCCACTCCAGAATGTCCGTCCAGAATGCCATTCCATAATGTCACTCCTCCAAGTCTCTCCTCCATATCACTACTCAATGTCGTTCCTCCATATCACTACTCCATGTCGCTCCTCCTTGTCACTCCTCCATGTCAATCCTCCATTTCTGTCCTCATTTCACTTCTCCATCCTACATGTCACTTCTCCATGTCACTCCTCGTTCTCAGTCCTTCATGTCATTCCTACATGAAGCTCCTCCATGTCACTCCTCTATGTCACTCATGCATGTTGCTCCTCCAAGTCACTCCTCCATGTCTCCTCCATGTAACTCTTTCATGTCGCTCCTCTATGTTACTTCTCCATGTTGATCCTCCAATTAACTGCTCTATGTCACTCCTAAATGTTACTCCTCCATGTCACTCATCCATGCTTCTCAATATCACTCTTTCATGACGCTCCTCATGGTCACTCCTCCATGTCACTTCTCCATGTCACTCCTCCATATCAATCCTCCATGTAAATCCTCCATGTCGCTAATCCTTGTCACTCCTTCATGTCCCTCCTCCAAGTCACTCCTTCATATCACTCCTTAATGTCACTCATCCCTCTCACTCCGCCATGTCGCTCCTCCATGTCACAGCTTCATGTCACTCCTCCATGTTAGTTCTCCATTTCGCTCCTCTAGATCACTCGTCCATGTCGATCACCCATGTCACTAATCCCTCTCACTACTCCATTTCTCTCCTCCATGTTGCTCCTCCATGTAGATCTTATATGTCACTTCTCCATGTCGCTCCTCCATGTCACTTTTTCTTGTCACTCCTCAATGTCACTTCTAGATGTCACTCCTCGATATCAATCCTCCATGTCACTCCTCCATGTCACTGCAGAATTTTGCTCCTCCATGTCCCTCCATCCTGTGTCTCCTCCATGTAACTCCTCCATGGCACTCCTCCATGTCACTCCAGAATGTCGCTCCTCCATGTCATTCCAGAATGTCACTCAAGAATGTCACTCCAGTATGTCACTCCCCCTTGTCCCTCCTCTGTGTCACTCTTCCATCTCGATCCTCTATGTCGATCCTATGTGTCACTCCTCCATATCAATCATCCATGTCTTCCTTGTCACTCCTCCATGTCGATCTTCCATGTCACTCCTCCATGTCACGTAGACATGTCACTGCTCAATATCACTTCTCCATGTCACTCCTCCATGTCAATCCTCCATGTCACTCCTCCATGTCACTCCTCCATGTTGATCATCCGTGTCAATCTTCCATGTTGATCCTCCATGTCACTCCTCCATGTTACTTCCTGCATGTCGATCCTACAGTCACTCCTCCATGTCGCTCCTCGATGTTACTCCTCCATGTCAATCCTCCATTTCGCTCCTCCATGTTGATCATCCATGTCACTCTTCCTTGTCGCTCCTCCATGTCAGTCCTTCATGTCGCTCCATGTCCCTCCTCCATGTTGATCCTCCATGTCGCTTCTCCATGTCACTCCAGAATGTCACTCCAGAATGTCAACCCAGAATGTAGCACCTCCATGTCCCTCCTTCATGTAACTCCTCCAAGTTGCTCCTCCGAATCTCTCCTCCATGTCGATCCACCATGTCGCTTATCCGTGCTCATCCTTGCTCCTCCATGTCACTCCTCCAAGTCACTAAAGAATGTCACTCCAGGATGTTTACCCGGAATGTCGCTCCTCCATGTCCCTCCTTCTTGTGACTCCTCCATGTCGCTCCTCTATGTCAATCCTGCATGTCTATCCTACATGTTACTCCTCCATGTAGATCCTAGATGTCGCTCCTCCATGTCGCTTCTCCTTGTCGATCCTACATGTCAATCCTCCAAGTTGCTCCTCCATGTTACTCCTCCATGTCACTACAGAATGTCACTCCTATATGTCACTCCAGAATGTCAACCCAGAATATAGCTCCACCATGTCCCTCCTTCATGTCACTCCTCCAAGTTGTTACTCCATGTCTCTACTCCATGTCGATCCACCATGTCGCTCATCCTTGCTCCTCCATGTCACTCCTCAAAGTCACTCCAGAATGTCACTCCAGAATGTCAACCCAGAATGTCACTCCTCCATGTCCCTCCTTCTTGCGACTCCTCCATGTAACTCCTGCATGTGTTCCATGAAAATCCATGTCACTCATCCATGTCACTCCTGCACGTCGATCCTACATGTCAGTCCTCCATGTCGTTCCTCTATGTCACTCCTCCATGTCTCTCCTCCACGTCACTCCTACATGTCACTTCTCCTTTTCACTCCTCAATGTCACTCCTCCATGTCACTCCTCCATGTCGCTCCTCCATGTCGCTCCTCCATGTCACTCCTCCATATCAATCCTCCATGTCATTCCTCCATGTCGATCCACCATGTCGCTCATCCTTGCTCCTCCATGTCACTCCTCCATGTCACTCAAGAATTTCGCTCCTCCATGTCACTACAGAATATCAATCCAGAAAGTAAAACTGGAATAATGCTCCTCCATCTCCCTCCTTCCTGTGACTCCTCCATGTAATTCTTCTATATCACTCATCCATGTCTTCCATGACACTCCTCCATGTCACTCCTGCATGTCGAGCCTACATGTCAGTACTCCATGTCGCTCCTCCATGTCACTCCTCCATGTCACTACTTCATATCACTGCTCCATGTCGATCCTCCATGCTCCTCCATGGCACTTCTCCATATTGGTCCTCCATGTCACTCCAGAATGTCGCTCCTCCATGTCATTCCAGAATGTCACTCAAGAATGTCACTCCATTATGTAACTCCTCCTTGTCCCTCCTCCATGTCACTCCTCAATCTCAATCCTCCATGTTGATCCTTAATGTCACTCCTCCATGTCACTCCTCGTTCTCAGTCCTTCATGTCATTCCTACATGAAGCTCCTCCATGTCACTCCTCTATGTCACTCATGCATGTTGCTCCTCCAAGTCACTCCTCCATGTCTCCTCCATGTCACTCTTTCATGTCGCTCCTCTATGTTACTTCTCCATGTCGATCCTCTAATTAACTGCTCTATGTCACTCCTAAATGTTACTCCTCCATGTCACTCCTCCATGCTCCTCAATGTCACTCTTTCATGACGCTCCTCATGGTCACTCCTCCATGTCACTTCTCCATGTCACTCCTCCATATTAATCCTCCATGTCAATCCTCCATGTCAGTCCTCCATGTCACTCCTCCATGTTGATCATCCGTGTCAATCTTCCATGTTGATCCTCCATGTCACTCCTCCTTGTCACTCCAGAATTTCACTCATCCATGTCACTCCAGAATGTCAATCTAGAATGTCAACCCAGAATGTTGCTCCTCCATGTCCCTCCTTCCTGTGACTCCGCCATGTAATTCCTCCATGTCACTCCTCCATGTCTTCCATGACACTCTTCCATGTCACTCCTCCATGTCACTACTGCATGTCGATCCTACAGTCACTCCTCCATGTCACTCCAGAGTGATGCTCCTCCATGTCATTCCAGAATGTCACTCAAGAATGTCACTCCTCCCTCTCACTCCGCCATGTCGCTCCTCCATGTCACTCCGCCATGTCACTCTTCCATGTCGCTACTCCTTGTCACTCCAAAATGTCCCTCCTCCATGTCCCTCCTCCAAGTCACTCCTTCATGTCACTCCTTAATGTCACTCATCCCTCTCACTCCGCCATGTCGCTCCTCCATGTCACAGCTTCATGTCACTCCTCCATGTTAGTTCTCCATTTCGCTCCTCCAGATCACTCGTCCATGTCGATCACCCATGTCACTAATCCCTCTCACTACTCCATTTCTCTCCTCCATGTTGCTCCTCCATGTAGATCCTAGATGTCGCTCCTCCATGTCACTCCTCGAAGTTGCTACTCCATGTCAATCCAGAATTTCACACCTATATGTCACTCCAGAATGTCACTCCAGAATGTCAACCCAGAATGTCACTCCTCCATGTCCCTCCTTCTTGCGACTCCTCCATGTAACTCCTGCATGTGTTCCATGAAAATCCATGTCACTCATCCATGTCACTCCTGCACGTCGATCCTACATGTCAGTCCTCCATGTCGTTCCTCTATGTCACTCCTCCATGTCTCTCCTCCACGTCACTCCTACATGTCACTTCTCCTTTTCACTCCTCAATGTCACTCCTCCATGTCACTCCTCCATGTCGAGCCTGCATGTCACTACTCCATGTCACCTCTCAATGTCAATCCTGCATGTCGCTCCTCCATGTCGCTCCTCCATGTCACTCCTCCATATCAATCCTCCATGTCATTCCTCCATGTCGATCCACCATGTCGCTCATCCTTGCTCCTCCATGTCACTCCTCCATGTCACTCAAGAATTTCGCTCCTCCATGTCACTACAGAATATCAATCCAGAAAGTAAAACTGGAATAATGCTCCTCCATCTCCCTCCTTCCTGTGACTCCTCCATGTAATTCTTCTATATCACTCATCCATGTCTTCCATGACACTCTTCCATGTCACTCCTGCATGTCGAGCCTACATGTCAGTACTCCATGTCGCTCCTCCATGTCACTCCTCCATGTCACTACTTCACATCACTGCTCCATGTCGATCCTCCATGCTCCTCCATGGCACTTCTCCATATTGGTCCTCCATGTCACTCCAGAATGTCGCTCCTCCATGTCATTCCAGAATGTCACTCAAGAATGTCACTGCATTATGTAACTCCTCCTTGTCCCTCCTCCATGTCACTCCTCAATCTCAATCCTCCATGTTGATCCTTAATGTCACTCCTCCATGTCACTCCTCGTTCTCAGTCCTTCATGTCATTCCTACATGAAGCTCCTCCATGTCACTCCTCTATGTCACTCATGCATGTTGCTCCTCCAAGTCACTCCTCCATGTCTCCTCCATGTCACTCTTTCATGTCGCTCCTCTATGTTACTTCTCCATGTCGATCCTCCAATTAACTGCTCTATGTCACTCCTAAATGTTACTCCTCCATGTCACTCCTCCATATCAATCCTCCATGTCACTCCTAAATGTCGCACCTCTTTGCTCCTCCTTGTCACTCCTCAATGCCGAACCTGCATGTCACTGATCCATGTCACTCCTCCATGTCACTACTTCATGTCGCTCCTCCATGTCACTCCTCCATGTCACTCCTACATGTCGCTCCTCCATGTCAATCCTCCATGTCACAGCTTCATGCCGCACCTACATGTCTCTACTCCATGTCGATTCTCCATGCTGCCCATCCTTGCTCCTCCATGTCACTCCTCCATTTCGCTCCTCTTTGTCGATCCAAAATGTCCCTCCCCCATGTACCTCCTCCAAGTCACTCCTCAATGTCACTCCTCCATGTACATCCTCCATGTCAATCCTCCATGTCACTCCTCTATGTTGCTCCTTCATGTAGATCCAAGATGTAGCTCCTCCATGTCGCTTCTCCATGTCGATCCTCCATGTCGCTCATCCTTGCTCCTCCATGTCACTCCTTCATGTAACTCCAGAATGTCACTCCTACATGTCAATCCAGAATGTCACTCCATAATGCCAACCCAGAATGTAGCTCCTCCATGTCCCTCCTTCATTACACTCCTCCAAGTTGCTACTCCATGTCTCTCCTACATGTCGATCCACCATGTCGCTCATCCTTGCTCATCCTTGCTCCTCCATGTTACTCCTCCATGTCACTCCAGAATTTCACTCCAGAATGTCAACCCAGAATGGCGCTCCTCCATGTCTTCCATGACAATCTTCCATGTAGATCCTAGATGTCGCTCCTCCATGTCACTTCTCCATGTCACTCCTCCTTGTCACTCTTTCTTGCTCCTTCATGTCACTCCTACATGTCACTCCTCTATGTCACCCCTTCATGTCACTGCTCAATATCTCTCCTACATGTTGAGCCTCCATGTTGCTACTCTATGTCACTCCTCGATGTCACTCCTCCATGTCGCTCCTCCATTTCACTCCTCCTTCTCACTCCTTCATGTCACTCCACCATTTCAAACCTCTATGTCATTCCTCCATGTCACTCATCCATATCACTCCTCCATATCGCTCCTCCATGTCCCTCCTCCATGTCAATCATCCATTTCGCTCCTCTTTGTCACTTTTCCTTGCTCTTCAAGGTCACTCCTTCATGTCACTCCTACATGTAACTCCTCCATGTCACTCTTCCATGTCGCTCCTCCATATCAATCATCCATGTCTTCCTTGTCACTCCTCCATGTCGATCTTCGATGTCACTCCTCCATGTCACGTAGACATGTCACTGCTCAATATACCTCCTCCATGTCACTTCTCTATGTCACTCCAGAATGTTGCTCTTCCATGTCACTCCAGAATGTCCCTCCAGAATGTCAACCCAGAATGCTGCTCTTCCATGTCCCTCGTTCCTGTGACTCCTCCATATCGATCCTCCATATTTATCCTTCATGTCACTCCTCCATGTCACTCCTCCATGTCGATCCTCCTTGTCGATCCTCTATGTCGATCCTACCTGTCGCTCCTCCATTTCACTCCTCCATCTTTCTCTTCCATGTAGAACCTACATGTCGCTCCTCCTTGTCGATCCTCCATGTCGCTCATCCTTGTTCCTCCATGTCCCTCCTCCATGTCACTCCTTCATGTCACTCCTCCATGTCACTGCTTCATGCCGCTCCTTCATGTCTCTACTCCATGTCGATCTTCAATGTCGCTAATCCTCGCTCCTCCTTGTCGATCCTCCATGTCGCTCATCCTTGTTCCTCCATGTCCCTCCTCCATGTCACTCCAAAATGTCCCTCCTCCATGTCACTGTTCCATCTTGATCCTACATGTCGCTCCTCCATTTCATTCCTCCATGTTTCTCTTCCATGTAGAACCTACATGTCGCTCCTCCATGTTGATCCTCCAAGTCACTTCTCCATGTAACTCCTTAATATCACTCATCCCTCTCATTCTGCCATGTCTCTCTTCCATGTCACTACTCCATTTCTCTCCTCCATGCTGCTCCTCCATGTCACTTCTTCTTGTCACTCCTCAATGTCACTTTTCCATGTCACTCCTCCATATCAATCCTCCATGTCACTCATCCTTGCGCCTACATGTCACTCCAGAATTTCGCTCCTCCATGTCACTCCAGAATGTCTATCCAGAATGACACTCCTCCATGTCCCTCCTTCCTGTGACTCCTCCATGTAATTCCTCCATGTTACTCCTCCATGTCTTCCATGACACTCCTCCATGTCACTCATCCATGTCACTCCTGCATGTCGATCCTACATGCCACTTCATGTCGCTCCTCCATGTCACTCCTTCATATCATTGCTCCATGTCGATCCTCCATTCTCCTCCATGGCACTCCTCCATGTTGCTCCTCCATGTCACTCCAGAATGTCGCTCCTCCGTGTCATGACTATCTGGAAAGATAGTCACTCAAGAATGTCACTCCAGTACGTCATTCCACCTTGTCCCTCCTCCATGTCACTCCTCCATCTCGATCCTCCATATTGATCCTTCATGTCACTCCTCCATGTCAATTCTCCATGTCGATCCTCTATGTCGATCCTACATGTCGCTGCTCCATGTCACTCATCCATGTCTTCCTTGTCACTGCTCCATGTCGATCCTCCATGTCACTCCTCCTAGTCACTCTTTTTTGATCCTCAATGTCAATCCTCTATGTAGCCCCTCCATGTCACTCGTCAATATCATTCCTTCATGTTGAGCCTTCATGTCGCTCCTCAATGTCACTCCTCAATGCACTGCTCCATGTCACTCCTCCATGTTGATCCTCCATGTCACTACCCCATGTCACTACTACATGTCACTCCATGTCACCCCACGATCTCACTCCTCAATGTAACTCCTCCAAGTCAAGCCACCATGTTGCTCCTAAATGTCGATCCTCCATTTCGCTCCTCCACGTCACTACTCCATGTCACTCCTCCTTGTCACTCTTTCTTGCTCCTTCATGTCACTCCTACATGTCACTCCTCTATGTCACCCCTTCATGTCACTGCTCAATATCTCTCCTACATGTTGAGCCTCCATGTTGCTACTCTATGTCACTCCTCGATGTTGAGCCTCCATGTCGCCCCTCAATGTCACTCCTCCATGTCACTCCTCCATGTCGCTCCTCCATTTCACTCCTCCTTCTCACTCCTTCATGTCACTCCACCATTTCAAACCTCTATGTCATTCCTCCATGTCACTCATCCATGTCACTCCTCCATATCGCTCCTCCATGTCCCTCCTCCATGTCAATCATCCATTTCGCTCCTCTTTGTCACTTTTCCTTGCTCTTCAAGGTCACTCCTTCATGTCACTCCTACATGTAACTCCTCCATGTCACTCTTCCATGTCGATCCTCCATGTCACTCCACCATGTCACTCCTCCATGTCGCTCCTCCATATCACTCCTCCTTGTCACTCTTTCTTGCTCCTTCATGTCACTCCTACATGTCACTCCTCTATGTCACCCCTTCATGTCACTGCTCAATATCTCTCCTACATGTTGAGCCTCCATGTTGCTACTCTATGTCACTCCTCGATGTTGAGCCTCCATGTCGCCCCTCAATGTCACTCCTCCATGTCACTCCTCCATTTCGCTCCTCCATTTCACTCCTCCTTCTCACTCCTTCATGTCACTCCACCATTTCAAACCTCTGTCATTCCTCCATGTCACTCATCCATGTCACTCCTCCATATCGCTCCTCCATGTCCCTCCTCCATGTCAATCATCCATTTCGCTCCTCTTTGTCACTTTTCCTTGCTCTTCAAGGTCACTCCTTCATGTCACTCCTACATGTAACTCCTTCATGTCACTCCTCCTTGTCGATCCTCCATTTCACTCCTCCATGTCACTCCTTCTTGATGCTCCAAGTCGCTCCTCCATGTCACTCCTCTATGTCACTCCTCTATGTCACTACTCGATATCACTCTACCATATCACTCCTCCATGTTGATTTTCCATTCCACTCCACCATGTCAGTCCTCTATGTCAGTCCTACATGTCGATACTCCATATCTCTCATCCATGTCACTCCTCTTTGTCACACTTCCACGTCGCTCCTCCATGTCACTGCTCTATGTTACTCTTCCACGTCGCTCCTCCATGTCACTGCTCTATGTAACTCCTCCATGTCACTCCTCTATGTAAGTCCTCCATGTCACTCCTCCAAGTCACTCCTCAATATCACTCCTCCATGTCACTCCTCCTTGTCAGCATTTCTTGCCCCTCCATGTCACTCTATGTCACTCCTTCATGTCACTCCTCAATATCACTCCTACATGTTGAGCCTCCATGTCACTCCTCAATGTCACTCCTTCATGTCACTTCTCCATGTCGCTCCTCCACGTCACTCCTCTATGTCACTCCTCCATATCACTCCTCCATATTACTCCTCCATGTCAAGCCTCCATGTCAATCCTACATGTCACTCTTCCTTGCTCCTCAATGTCACTCCTCCATGTCACTCCTGCATGTCACTCTCCCTTGCTCCTCAATGTCTCTCCTCCATGTCACTCATCCATGTCACTCCTCTATGTCACTCCTCCTTCTCATTCCTCAATGTCACTCCACCATTTCAACCCTCCATGTCATTCCTCCATGTCACTCCTGCATGTCCCTCATCCATTTCAATCCTCCATGTCGCTCATCCACATCACTCCTCTATGGCCATCCTCCATGTAACTCCTCCATATCACTGCTCTACGTCACTCCTCCATGTCAATCCTCCATGTCACTCCTCCATGTCACTCTTCCATGTTGCTCCTCCACGTCACTCCTCTATGTCACTCCTCCACATAAATCCTCCATATCACTCCTCCATGTCACTTCTTCATGTCTTTCATGTCACTCCTCCATGTCTCTCATCCATGTCGCTCCTCCATGTCACTCTTCCATGTCACTGTCACTCCTCCATGATACTCCTTCTTGCTTTTCCAAGTCGCTCCTTCATGTCACTCCTCTATGTCACTCCTCCATGTCACTCCTCCATGTCACTCCTCCATGAAGTTCCTCCATGTCACTCCTCCATGTCACTCCTCCTTCTAAATCTTGCATGGCACCCCTCCATGTCACTCCTCAATGAAACTCCTCCTTGTCACTCCTCCATATCACTTCTCCATGTTTCTTCTTCATGTCTTTCATATCACTCCGTGTAACTCCTCAATGTCATTCCTCCATGTCGATCCTTCATGTCACTCTTCCATGTCTCTCCTCCACATCACTCCTCCATGTCACTCCTCATTATCACTCCTCCATGTCACTCCTCCATGTCGATTTTCCATTTCACTCCACATTGTCACTCCTCCATGTCACTCCTCCATGTTGCTCCTCCATGTCACTCCTCCATCTCACTCCTCCATGTCTATCCTCCATATCACTCCTACATATCACTCCTCCATGTCACTTCTTCATGTCTTCCATGTCACTCCTCCATGTCGCTCCTCTATGTCACTCCTCCATGTCACTTCTTCATGTCTTCCATGTCACTCCTCCATGTCTCTCCTCCACGTCACTCCTCCAAGTCACTCCTCATTATCACTCCTCCATGTCCACTCCTCCATGTCGCTCCTCCACGTCACTCCTCTATGTCACTCCTCCATGTCACTCCTCCATGTCGATCCTTCATGTCACTCTTATGTCTCTCCTCCACGTCACTCCTCCATGTCACTCCTCATTATCACTCCTCCATGTCACTCCTCCATGTCGCTCCTCCATTTCAATCCTCCATGTCACTCCTCCATGTCGATCCTCCATGTTACTCCTCCTCCATGTCGCTCCTCCACGTCACTCCTCTATGTCACTCCTCCATGTCACTCCATGTCACTCCTCCATGTTGCTCCTCCATGTCACTCCTCCATGTCGATCCTCCATATCACTCCAACATATCACTCCTCCATGTCACTTCTTCATGTCTTCCATGTCTCTCATCCATGTCGCTCCTCCATGTCACTCCTTCATGAAGCTCCTCCATGTCACTCCTCAATATCACTTCTACATGTTGAGCATCCATGTTGCTAGGGTTAGGGTTAGGGTTAGCGTTAACCCATTCCTCTATTTCGCTCCTCCACGTCACTCCTCTATGTCACTCCTCCATTTCACTCCTCAATATCACGTCACTCCTCTATGTCACTCCTCCATGTCAATTTTCCATTTCACTCCACCATGTCACTTTCCCATTTCGCTCCTCCATGTCACTCCTCTATGTCACCCCTTCATGTCACTCCTCAATATGACTCCTACATGTTGAGCCTCCATGTCGCTCCTCAATGTCACTCCTCCATGTTGAGCCTCCATTTTGCTCCTCAATGTCACTCCTCCATGTCACTCCTACATGTCACTCCTCCATGTCACTCCTCCATGTCACTCCTCAATGTCGATCCTCCATGTCACTCCTCCATTTCACTCCTACATGTCAGTCCTCCAAGTCACGCCTCCATGAAGCTCCACCATGTCATTCCTCAATGTCACTCTTCCTTGCTCCTCAATGTCCCTCCTGCATGTCACTCCTCTATTTCACTCCTCCATGTAGTTACATGGAGGAGTGAAATAGAGGAGTGCCACCATGTCACTTCTCCTTCTCACTCCTCCATGTCACTCCTCGATGTCGATCCTATAATTCACTCCTCCATGTCCCTCATGTAGGGACCTGCCATTTCTGGTGGCAGACAGAGTGAACTGTCTTCTCAGAATCCTTGAGAACATGCTCTCATTGGCCGTGAGCTCAGCTCAATCGTCATTGGCCGCTCTAGCAATTCACACAGAACAAAACCAGAGGAATTTTCTTTGTTCTCCCTCTTCCTGCTCATCTCCTCATCTCTCCTGACCTGCGAGAGGTGAGCCGCCGCTCTCCATAAGCTGCAAAGCAGCCCTGCTTCTGATCGATGTCCTGTTAGGAAACAGACCTAACAACACAAGGAACCAAAACAGAAGACGCGAGAGCCTGCCTTCTCACAGTTAGCATTAAGCTAACCAATCTGCACAGCAAAAACAAGCTCTTTGACTTGGAACCACAACTTTGACCCATGGAATCACAAACCCTGTTCTTCCATGGATTGGTAACGTACTGGGCTTACCTTAGCATTAGCAATTGCACATGGCTGAGCAAAACTGTTCAACTTTGATTTCTAGGATGTACTGGTTTTGATTTGCTTTAATGTTATTCATTGAAGGTGTACTCTGCTCATTGTAGGTATACTCTGCTCGCACTGTTTGTCCCTTCGCTGCCTCTGTGCGCGTGTGTGTTTGTTTATGTTTGTGCCGGTGGGTGAGCACTGCTGGCGTCTCCTGACTGCCGCTTCTCCCTCTGTCAGCTGTCTTTCCTCTCGTTTTGTTGCTGTTTCTTCACTGTTCTCCTGAGTTTTGTTGTGTTCCGTCTCTTTCCCACTCTTGTTCTCCGTCTTTTGTTTTTTGTTTTTGTTTTCCCTCTGCTCCCGTTCGCTGCACTCTCCTCGCCAGCTAGCCGGTTAGCTGCTAACTCGCTAGCGGAGCTGCCCTGCATGTTTCTCTGTCCCCCTCAACTCCTCTCGGACACTCCATCACTGGAATTACAATAATCATCTGACTGTTCTCCTCATCATCTGTACCCATCTGTATCGTGAGTACCACTGCCCCCCCCACCCCCTGTCTAACGCTACCCTGTGCTGCCTCTACCGTCCCTCTCACCACCTGCTAACCGCTAACCCGTCTGCTAAACCATGGAACCATCAACCCTACTCACCCCTCTCCTGTTGCTTCTTACACAACCCCCCCCTGCTATTCAAAGGATTCCCCTGGTTCCCACAGCTGTTTTGTCCCCACATTACCTCCTCCCCTCCCCTCCCCTACTCTCGCTGTCAACTCCTCCGCCTCAGGAAAAACTACAGGCTATCCTCCACTGCTCTCTCCTCTGCTCAATCTGCTGGAATCCTCATCTGTAAACGCTACCTTCACCGTGGCCCCAAACACAACCGTCATCTCCAGTCATCCATTACCCCCACCACCCAGACTTACAACATCCAAACCATTCACCCCCGCCACCCCCCCCTCCACTGGACCCTGCCGCACTGTGAACCTGGCCAACCTCAAACCTCTCCAGCGTGCCCCCATCACACCACCCTCCCACTCATCCAACTTTGCCCTCCTCAACACCCGATCACTCAACAACAAAGCCTCCATCCTCCATGAACTCATCCTGGACAATTCACTGGACTTCCTCCTGCTCACTGAAACCTGGCAACAACCCAATGACTTCTTCTCCCTCAACCAAACCTCCCCCCCATCTTCAGCTACCTCTGCAAACCCCGCCCCTCCCGGCGTTGAGGGGGCCTCGCAGTATTATTCAACCGGAACCTCAGGACCACAGAACTCACTTTCCCTACAGTCACATCATTCGAATCCCTCGCCTTCAAAACCTGCTCCACCACAGTCATCCTCATTTATCGCCCACCTAAACCAAATTCATCCTTCCTCTCCGATCTGTCTGAACTCCTCATCCTAGCATCATCCCTCCCCTTACCCCTACTGCTACTGGGCGACTTCAACATCCACATGGACTCCCCCACCTGCAAACTTGCCTCTGATTTCTCCACTCTACTGGACAACTTCAACCTCACCCAGCACATCACCTTCCCCACACACAATAAAGGCCATATTCTGAATCTCGTCTGCTCTGCCAACATCCCGGTTCTGAACATCCAACCATCCCCCTTTCCCCTATCTCATCACAAACTCATCCAATTCACAATCCCTTCCCCAACACCCCGTCTTGTCATGATATATCTTTGGCAGCCTAGTTTTCCTTGTGTTTCCTCTGTTTCCCTGCCCTTTTGTTTCCTGTGTGTTTTTCCCTGTTTTGTCTAGTCTGTCAGTGTGTTGGGAGGCGTGGCCTTCTTCCTCCTCCTCCTTCTCCTGGGCAGGCACTGCTGGAGCAGCTGACAGCAATTTACCAATCATCACACACACCTGCAGTATATCTACCCCGGTTTTCCTGCCAGTCATCGCCAGATCGTTCCGTCACTCACAGTGGTACATACGTATTCAGGCTCCCTTGTATCTTGGTTTTTGACTTGCTCATGCTCGTGTTTTGGGATTTTTGGATTCACCCTGTTTTGTCCTCTGTTCAGGTCTGTTCAGCTGTGGCTGCTTCCTGATACCAACCTGCCTGCTCACTCCTACACACTGCTCCTCCTCGACCTGGATCCTTACCTCCAGGAACTCCAGCCCTGTTCACAGTTCTGATGTATCTTCTGTGGTGCTGCCGTTGATGATGTTTGAAGAGAAACTCCGCCGACACTGGCTTAGTTGTATAACAAATTTATTACAATAAGTTCAGTATCGTATACAAGTAACAGGTTACTTGGAGAGCCTCCAGCCGATCAATGAGGGAACTCTCCCGAACATTTACAGACAGCTTGTCATGTTCTGGCTGTGCCAGCCTTTTGTTTTTGAATTGTTGCTTGTTTTTGTGTTGTCTGGGTTATTATTTCAGTGTTTCCTGTTTTATTTTGGTGATCCTCTCCTCCTGTGTCTTGTCTAGTTTTACTTCCCTCTGTTGATTGTCTGCCCCGCCCTGATTTGTTTCACCTGTGTTCCCTGATTTGTTTCACCTGTGTTTAGTTTGGTCTTGTATTTAAGTCTGTGTGTTTCCCCTCTGTCCTTGTCGGGTCGTTTTGTTAATCTAGTCAGCTTGTCTTCGTGTTCCTGGTCTTCTTGTTTTTTTTTCATCGTGTCTCCTTTTTCTCCCTGCTCAGTCCTGTGGTCTCCATGTTTTGTGGATTTTTTGTCAGCTTGAATAAAGCTCGCTTTTTGTTTACTTACCTCCGGTTCCTGCCTGTGTCTCTGCGTCTGGGGTCATCCCCGAAAACTCTCCATTACGACAGAACGACCCGACCAGTAAAATGGACCCAGCAGAGCTGCAAATGTTTTTTTTGAAGGTTTGTAATTTTGAAAGGACTGTGGAAAAACTCTTTTCTGCTGATTCTGATGCTTGGAGTCCCATCTTGGAACAGCTTGCAGTGCAGAGGCTATATTTTAAGGAGAAGCCATGGGTGAGCCATTTTGTGCCCCACTTAGACATTGTAACAAAGAGACTAAACCAGTTCATGCACACCCATCAGCTCTCTCTGCCTACAAATCACCATTCTTCACTACAGACTGTTAACATTGGCTTCCTGAGCTTCCGGTCCATGCCCCAGCAGTCAGCTAGCTCCAGGCTAGCATCAGACCAGGATCGGTTCTTGGGAACCCGCCTTGCCCTGGGAGGCCCACGGAGTCTCCAGTCTGCTCCTCGCCATGTTGGCTTCCTGGACACTAGCTGTGAGCCAGAGGACATGCGGGGGGTGGGATCCCACAGAAGGAGGCGTGGGTCCCAGAGGCGGCGTGTTTTTTCCAAGTCCAAGTCTGCTCCTGTGTCGGAGGTCCGGCGGACCTCTACTCCAAGCGTCCTGTCGGAGGTCCGTCCGACTCCTGTTCCACGTGTCCTGCCGGCGGTTCGGCCGACTCCTGTTCCACATGTTCTGTCGGAGGTTCGGCCGACTCCTGCTCCACGTGTCCTGTCGGCGGTTCGCCCGACTCCTGCTCCACGTGTCCTGTCGGCGGACCGGTCGATTCCTGTTCCAAGCGTCCTGCCGGCGGTCCGGCCGACTCCTGCTCCACGTGTCCTGTCGGCGGTTCGCCCGACTCCTGCTCCACGTGTCCTGTCGGCGGACCGGTCGATTCCTGTTCCAAGCGTCCTGCCGGCGGTCCGACCGACCCCTGCTCCACGTGTCCTGTCGGCGGTCCGCCCGACTCCTGCTCCACGTGTCCTGCCGGCGGTTCGGCCGACTCCTGCTCCACGTGTCCTGTCGGGGGCCTGGACGACCGCTGTTCCGGTTGAGCTGCAACCTCCCTCGGCTGTTCCGGTTGGGCTGCAACCTCCCGCCGCTGTTCCGGTTGGGCTGCAACCTCCCTCGGCTGTTCCGGTTGGGCCGCAACCTCCCTCGGCTGTTCCGGTTGGGCCGCAACCTCCCTCGGCTGTTCCGGTTGGACCGCAACCTCCACCTGCTGTTCCGGTTGGGTCGCAACCTCCCTCGGCTGTTCCGGTTGGACCGCAACCTCCACCCGCTGTTCCGGTTGGGTCGCAACCTCCACCCGCTGTTCCGGTTGGGCCGCAACCTCCCTCGGCTGTTCCGGTTGGGCCGCAACCTCCACTTGCTGTTCCGGTTGGGCCGCAACCTCCCTCGGCTGTTCCGGTTGGGTCGCAACCTCCCTCGGCTGTTCCGGTTGGGTCGCAACCTCCCTCTGCTGTTCCGGTTGGACCGCAACCTCCACCTGCTGTTCCGGTTGGACCGCAACCTCCACCTGCTGTTCCGGTTGGACCGCAACCTCCCTCGGCTGTTCCGGTTGGATCGCAACCTCCACCCGCTGTTCCGGTTGGACCGCAACCTCCACCCGCTGTTCCGGTTGGACCACAACCTCCCCCTGCTGTTCCGGTTGGGTCGCAACCTCCACCAGCTGTTCCGATTGGGTCGCAACCGTCACCTCCTTTTTCGCCTGGGTTTCAGCCCAAAAACTGTGTTCCGGTGACCGCTGGGCCACGGTTCCAAGCCCTACATTCTTCCGATTCTGTCTCTGCTCTGCCCCCGGGCCGTCCGCCCGAGCTCTCTGACTCTGCCCTGCCCCCGGGCCGCCCGCCCGAGTTCCCCGGCTCGAACTTTGCCCTGCCCCCGGGCCGTCCGCCCGAGATCCCTGACTCTGTCCGCTGGTTCCTGAGTCCCGCCTCCGGACTCCCCTCCGCCCACCCGGTTCTGGAACGTCTGGGATCCGTCCCTTGAGGGGGGGGGTACTGTCATGTTCTGGCTGTGCCAGCCTTTTGTTTTTGAATTGTTGCTTGTTTTTGTGTTGTCTGGGTTATTATTTCAGTGTTTCCTGTTTTATTTTGGTGATCCTCTCCTCCTGTGTCTTGTCTAGTTTTACTTCCCTCTGTTGATTGTCTGCCCCGCCCTGATTTGTTTCACCTGTGTTCCCTGATTTGTTTCACCTGTGTTTAGTTTGGTCTTGTATTTAAGTCTGTGTGTTTCCCCTCTGTCCTTGTCGGGTCGTTTTGTTAATCTAGTCAGCTTGTCTTCGTGTTCCTGGTCTTCTTGTTTTTTTTTCATCGTGTCTCCTTTGTCTCCCTGCTCAGTCCTGTGGTCTCCATGTTTTGTGGATTTTTTGTCAGCTTGAATAAAGCTCGCTTTTTGTTTACTTACCTCCGGTTCCTGCCTGTGTCTCTGCGTCTGGGGTCATCCCCGAAAACTCTCCATTACGACACAGCTTCCTTAAATACTGGGCTTGCTTTGGTCAAACTTAGTTTTCACATATGGTTTTAATAGAAACACCTCTTTTACAAAGCCATCCTATGTCTTTTCAACTTTGACCCACATGTATGTTTTTTCAGGAGAGGGTCTCCCCTGACCCTGCTGACCTAGCATCTGGTATATATTTACCTTGACTAGATGTCTCTTCAATTTGGCCCAGACTCAGAGGAGCCTAGTGACCTAGTATCTCAATATACCCTCCTAATATAAACCATCTATATTAATATGCTGCATCTAACAGCAGACACCTCAGTTCCTTTTATATTATTGTAATAAATTATATATTTGTTACACCTTCAAAAGACTTGTGTTTGTGCCTGCAATTGAGTCCACGCTTTTGGTGAACAAGATCATAACACATCTGAAACTTCCCAGAGTCATCTCATTCCGCAACATCAAGTCCATTGATCCCCTCCATCTCTCCGACCTGCTATCTGCTGCCCTCCACCTGGACCCACCCCCCACCTCACCTGATGATCTCACCAACCACCTCAACGCCACCCTGTCTGCCTCCCTCAACTCACTGGCCCCCCTGAGAACCAAAACTGTTTCATTCAACACGTCCTCCCCTTGGTTCACACCCCACCTCAGAAAACTCAAACAGACCGGCCGCCAGCTAGAACGCCTCTGGAGAAAGTCATCACTTACTGTTCACCGGAAATCCTACAAATCTCACCTCATCACCTACAAAGACGCCATCACTGCTGCCAAATCTTACTACTTCTCCACCATCATCAATGAACCCACCCGTAACCCCCGAACCCTCCTCTCCACTGTCAACACTCTCCTCAAGCCTCGTGCCAACCCCCTCTCTGACCCCTCACCCGATATCTGCAACTCATTCCTTCAGTTCTTCAGAGACAAAATCACCACCATCAACAACTCACTGCTCCCCGTGTCTGACCCAGCAGCAACCACACCGACTCCTATTCTCTCCATCCCTCTGGACCGCCTGACCCCTACCCCCCAGCACCGCCTCTCCCGGTTCGACCCTGTTGACTCAGCAGCCATCGCCAAACTCATCAGCACATCCAAACCCACCATCTGCTCCATCGACCCCCTCCCCACTCCCCTGCTGAAGTCCTGCCTCCCTGTCCTATGCCCTTACCTCACCGACCTCTTCAACTCCTCACTGTCCCATGGAACTGTCCCCTCAGCCTTCAAAACTGTTGCTGTTACCCCCACACTCAAGAAACCTGGTCTGGACCCCTCCTGTCTCGATCACTACCGCCCCATCTCCAACCTCCCCTTCCTCTCCAAAACCCTTGAACGCCTCGTCTCCACCCAGCTCCAATCCCACCTGCATTCCAACAACCTGCTTGAACCCCTCCAATCTGGCTTTCGCCCCCTCCACAGCACAGAAACTGCACTCCTCCAAGTCCTCAATAACCTCCTCACCTCTGCTGACACCGGAGCCCTCAACATCCTCATCCTCCTGGACCTGAGTGCAGCCTTCGATACCGTATGTCACAACATTCTTCTCACCAGACTCCAAGACATCGGTATCGAAGGTACTGCACTCAGCTGGCTCCGGTCATACCTCACCAACAGATCTCATTTCATCTCCCTTCACAACAACTCCTCTGCCACATCCACAGTCACACAAGGTGTCCCCCAAGGCTCTGTACTCGGTCCACTCCTGTTCATAATCTACTTATTCCCCCTCGGTCAGATCCTACGCCACTTCAACCTGGACTTCCACTGCTATGCTAACGACACTCAGATCTACCTCAGCACCAACACCCCCACAACCCACCGCTCTCCCACATCAACTCCTGCCTCTCTGCAATTAAAGCCTGGATGCAACAGAACTTTCTAAAACTCAACAGCGACAAAACACAAACTCCTTCTCATCGGCTCCAAATCCACCCTCACCAAAACTAACAACCTCACACTCAACATCGATGGCACTTCTGTTTCCCCCTCCCCCCAGGCACGCAACCTTGGTGTGATCTTTGACTCCACCCTCTCCCTCGAGCCAACTGGTCAAAATATCCTTCTTCCACCTACGCAATATTGCAAAAATCCCTCCCTCCCTCACACCCCCTACAGCAGAGAAACTCATCCACGCCTTCATCTCCTCCCCCCTTGACTATTGCAACTCACTCCTCTATGGCATCAGCAACACCTCCATAAATAAACTACAACTGGTCCAGAATGCAGCTGCCCGACTCCTCACCCACACCAAATCATGGCATCATATCACCCCAGTCCTGAAAGACCTTCACTGGCTCCCCGTCTCCCACCGGATCTCCTACAAAATCCTGACCCTCACCTACAAAGCCCTCCACCAACTTGCCACCCCCATCTCTCTGAACTCCTCTCCCCCTGCCAACCTCAACGGTCCCTCAAATCCACCTCAGCTGGTTTACTCTCCACCCCCAAGTCCAAACTCCGCAGCTTTGGGGACAGAGCATTCTCCAGGGCAGCTCCCAAGCTCTGGAACTCACTCCCCAATCTCATCAGAGACTCCGATTCCCTCACCATATTCCAGTCCCGCCTCAAAACACATCTTTTCTCAACTGCTTACCCATAGCTACCTCCCTCCCCCTACCCATCAGTCCGTGTGTATGTATGTGATTGTGCCTGTGTATGTCACTTTTTGTCGTTCGTCTCCTGTCTGTCTCACACCGTTTTCCCCCTGACTATGTTAAAGCGTCTTTGAGATCACTAAAAAGCGCTATATAAATCTAATATATTATTATTATTAGTCTGATGTCTTTAAATGATTTCATCCTTGTGCCTCTGTGCCACTAGTTTGTCCTCACTGTGTGGAACAACAATAAACCTGCTGGAGTATCTGATAGAAATATGAATGAATATCAAATCTAATGAATCCCTCAGTTCAGTGTGTATGTGACTGTGGCTGAGATGGAGGTGGACTATGTGAACCTGGGCTGTGGTTTACTGCTCTCTTCCTGTCACAACCACTGTTTGACATCTGTTCCTCTGATGGTTTTTGTACAGGCTGCAGGCATCATTTATCACTGTGGAGACCTAGATCACTCCAACAGGAGCAGTAGTAGGAGGCTGAATGACTGAGTTCAACCTTCTGGATCTCCAACTCACAGCCGTTCTGTTTAATCACAGCTGAGAAATCATCTTTCTGAGGATGATTGTAACCTGAATATATTTGACAATTGCTCCTATCAATAAACAGAATCAATGTGAATGTTTCTGTGTCTCTCTTCTGGTACCAGAATACATCACTGACACACGGGTCAGTTCCTCGACAGCTGAAGGAAACATTTCCACCAACTCTCCTGGTCCATGTTAAATCATCTTGAACCAGGTCTGCTGCCATGGCAACCAACGCTGTAGAGAGACAGACAGGTAGATGAAGGTGAGTGTGACAGTGTTTGTTACAGGTGGACTTTGTTGGCTCCTGATTGGCTGGAAACACTCACCTGAACACAGACAGCACAGAGCAGCAGCTGGGAGGAAAAGCATTGTGTGCAGTGGTGTTTCCTCTGGTGAACCTGGGGAGAAGTGGCGCTCTGATGCAGCTGAGGCCAAACAAGGACGAGCTGTGAGATCAGACGAGGGCCACGTGATTCCTGAAGGCTCCTCACACCTTCCATAAGCCCCTGCAGTGGACAGATAACGCTGCTGTCTGACAGCTGCAGACATGTTGACTCGTTCTAGAAGGAAAAGCACTGTTTCTACTAACGTACTAAAAATAAAGATTAGAACAGTTACAGGAGTTTATTGTGGAATAGTTTAGAAAGGAAACATCTTTTATTTAGTTTCTTTCTTTCATTTTCAGTGTTTAAGAGTAATAAGCTAAAGTCACTCCCCTATAAACCTGCTTTGGTTTCTCTGTATTCTAAAGTACTGAATCATTGTTTTATTTTTTATTAGGGCTGTCAATCGATTCAAATTAATCGCAATTTAATCACACATTTTTATATGTTCAAAATGTACCTTAAAGGGAGATTTATCAAGTATTTAATACTCTTGTCAACATGGGAGTGGACAAATATGCTGCCTTATGTATGTATATATTTATTATTGGAAATCAATTAACAACACAGAACAATGACAGATATTGTCCAGATATATGTATATGTACTTACTTATGTATGATAAAATATATATAAATACATAAATAAATAAATATATATTAAAAAATAAATAAACAGATAAATAAATAACTATAAAAAATAAAGATTGAAAGGAATAATGAATAAATAAATAAATATAAAAAGATGGAAAATAAAAACTAAATATAAAAAATAAGAATGGAAAATAAAAAAAGATAAATAAATGAAAGAAAATGAAAATGTTATAGATACAATATAAATAAATAGATAGATAGATATATAGATAAATAAATAAATATGAAAAATGGAGATCAATTAACAACACAAAACAATGACAGATATTGTCCATAAACCCTCACAGGTACTGCATTTATCATAAAAAATATGGAAAATAAAATGTAATTTTTGATTAATTGTGAATAACTATTTCAATCTGAATAATTTAGTTTTGGTATAATCTGAATTTATTAAAGAAGCTATTTTTTTAAATGAATAAAATCTACCATCTCCCCTGTTATTATTATTATTGTTATTATTATTATTATTATTAGTAGTATATTAAGTATAGTTTTCTTCATTCAAAATAAAAAGACAAACACAAGTTTTTTTGTTTTTGCTTATTTAATGTTTTCTGAGTTATTTTTTAATTCTTGTTCTATAACTCTGAACAGGTTGAAGACAGACAACATCTTGCAGCTTCATCAGCAGACTAACATGTGTGACATCATCCACATGATGCTGATGATGCTGATGATGGTCGTCATGAGAACCACAGTGACATCTCGTGGATAAAAACACACACAGCAGCCTAAAACCTTCTGTCTGTTCCTCAAAGAACTTTTATCTTGTGACAGAAGTTTCAGTTTTTTTATCTCCTTCTGTTCAGTGATCTCATTTGTGTTCAGATTCATGCATTTTATTTTCTCCTTTTGTACCAAAGTTTTCATGCTAACATGTAGAGAAGGAGGTTAAATAACGCTCCAAACTTACACTGAATCTTAGCGAGGAAAAAAAGTCCAAAAACTGTCCAAAGAAATGTTTGAAAATTGTCCCAAAAAAGTCAGGAAAATGTCCAAAAGAAAGGCAGAAGAAAAGTCTGATACTGGTATCATAGTTAACTGTTACATATATACTGAAGTGTGTTTTTGAGAATTATTAAACATATTCCATCAAAAATCCATCCATCCATCCATCTTCAACCGCTTATCCAGGATCGGGTCGCGGGGGCAACAGCTCCAGCAGGGGACCCCAAACTTCCCTTTCCCGGGCCACATTAACCAGCTCTGACTGGGGGATCCCGAGGCGTTCCCAGGCCAGAGTAGAGATATAATCTCTCCACCTAGTCCTGGGTCTTCCCCGTGGTCTCCTCCCAGCTGGTCGTGCCTGGAACACCTCCTAAGGGAGGCGCCCAGGAGGCATCCGTGCTAGATGCCCGAACCACCTCAACTGGCTCCTTTCGACGCAAAGGAGCAAGGACTCTACTCCGAAGTCCCTCACGGATGACTGAGCTTCTTACCCTATCTCTAAGAGAGACGCCAGCCACCCTCCTGAGGAAACCCATCGCAGACCGATGATGCCAACAGGACCACATCATCTGCAAAAAGCAGCGATGAGATCCTCAGCACACCGATCTGCAAACCCTCCTCCACCCGACTACGCCTCGATATCCTGTCCAACTTATTGCCGAGGATCCGAACACAGCTCTCGCTTTGGGCATACAGGGATTGGATGGCCCTGAAAAGTGCCCCCCTCACCCCATACTCCCGCAGCATCCCCCACAGTATCTCCCGGGGGAACCCGGTCATATCAAATCAAATCAAATCAATTTATTTTTGTATAGCGTCAAATCACAACAGAAGTTATCTCAAGACGCTTTATATATAGAGCAGGTCCATGACCGTACACCATAGTTTAGAGACCCAACAGAATCCACCAAGCGCACTGTGGCCAGGAAAAACTCCCCGATTACTGGGAAGAAACCTGGAGCAGAACCGGGCGCAGGGCGGGCGGCCATCTGCCGAGACCGGCTGTGGGGATAGATAGATAGAGAGAGAGAGAGAGAGAGAGAGAGAGAGAGAGAGATAGAGAAGCAGCCACAATAGCAGTCTAGCAGCTGTAATAGCTAATACAAGTAGGACTGATAACACAAAATCAGTAGTGGTGGATGGAAAAAGTGATAACAACTATCGGAAAGCCAGCACTGTCCAGCATCTCTCCTAAGTACGTCCATGTGAATTGGTGTGGGACGTCCCTGCGATCGATGCCCGTGCGTTGGTTCCTGCAGCATCAGCATGCTTGCTGGGTGCTCTTGATGTCTTTGGCAGTGATTGAGAAGTGTTATTCTCCAGGCTGCCACATTGTCACTAGGTGTTGGAAATCCCTCGTTAGCTTTGGTAGTCCCTCGTACAGACGTAGTTAATTAGGGATGGTAGCAGTTGGTGTCAAGCAGGCACCGACGCGGCAGCAGATGCAGCCACAGTACCACCAAGACCACCAAGATCCAGGTGAAACCCCGCTCCAAGTGTACCCATGCTCCAGGTATAACCTCGCTCCAGGTGTGATCCCGCTCCAGGTATGACCTCGCTCCAGGTGTGACCCCGCTCCACGGTTAGCTGCGAGACAAGGAGGCACAAGGACTCCCGGGAAGGAATGAAGTTAGTAACAACATGGACATGGGACATGAGTATATACAGAAGGAGAGGGGAGCTCAGTGTGTCATAGGAAGTCCCTTATGACAGTGTGTCATAGGAAGTCTCCCGGCAGTCTATGCCTATAGCAGCTTAAGTATAAGCGTTATCAAAGAGGAAAGTCTTTAGCCTACTCTTAAATGTAGAGACGCTGTCTGCCTCCCGGACTGAAACTGGGAGCTGGTTCCAGAGAAGAGGAGCTTGATAGCTGAAGGCTCTTGCTCCTGAGGTGTCTGCTGTTAGATGCAGCATATTATTATAGATGGTTTGTATTAGGAGAGTATAAACTAAATGCTAGGTCAGCAGGGTCAGGGAAGTCCCTCTCCTTAAAAACATATATGGGGGTCAAAGTTGAAGAGACATCTGGTCAAGGTAAAGATAAACTAAATGCTAGGTCAGCAGGGTCATGGAAGCCTTGGGTCAGAGTTGAAGGGACATATGTTGGCTTCAAAGAGATGTTTTTATGTTTATTGTCCCTCTCCTAAATCAAGATGTAGAAACTAAGAGTTCAACCAAAACAAACACAGTACTTAAGGAGCGGCTTGTAAATGTTCGGGAGAGTTCTCTCATTGATCGGCTGGAGGCTCTCCAAGTAATTTGTTACTTGTATACGATACTGAACTTATTGTAATAAATTTGTTATACAACTAAGACAGTGTCGGCGGAGTTTCTCTTCAAACATCATCAACGGCATCACCACAGAGATACGACACTCCCATTCTACTTTTGGAGACTCTAGGAACCTCAAGTAACCCTGCATTCAGTGAGCGCAGTGCTCTAGTGGGGTAGTAGGGTACTATGAGCTCTTTAAGATATGATGGGCCT
>VHQL01001459.1:0-23540 GCA_014673565.1 Sebastes schlegelii
CTCTTGCACTCCTCCATGTCTCATCAATCATTCATCCATGTCACTCCTATGTCACAACTCCAATTCACTCTCCAGTCATCCTCCATGTCACTCATCCATGTCATTCCTCCATGTCACTCCTTTATGTCATTCCTCCAATTCACTCCTCCATGTCCATCCTCCATGTCACTTATCCACATCAATCCTCTATGTCACTCCTCCATGTCACTCCTCCATGTCACTCTCCCATGTCGCTATTCCAAGTTACTCCTCCATGTTGCTCATCCATGTTGCTCCTCCATGTCACTCCTCCATGTCACTCATCCATGTCACTCCTCTATGTCACTCCTCCATGTCACTCCTCTATGTCACTCGTCCATGTCACTCCTCCATGTAACTCCTCCATGTAGCTCCTCCATGTCACTCCTCCATGTCGCTATACAAACTCACTCCTCATGTCACTCCTCCATGTCCCTCCTCCATTTCACTCCTCCAAGTCACTCATCCATGTCCGTCCGCGATGTCACTCCACCATATCAACCCTCCATTGGTCTCACTCCATGTCACTCTCCCATGTCGCTATTCCAAGTTACTCCTCCATGTTGCTCATCCATGTTGCTCCTCCATGTCACTCCTCCATGTCACTCATCCATGTCACTCCTCTATGTCACTCCTCCATGTCACTCCTCTATGTCACTCGTCCATGTCACTCCTCCATGTAACTCCTCCATGTAGCTACTCCATGTCACTCCTCCATGTCGCTATACAAACTGTCACACTCCTCATGTCACTCATCCATGTCCCTCCGCGATGTCACTCCACCATATCAACCCTCCTTGGTTATCCGCCCTGTCACTGCTCCATGTCACTCTTCCATGTCTCTCCTCCACGTCACTCCTCTATGCCACTCCTCCATGTCAGTCCTCCATGTCACTTCTCCATGTCACTCCTCCATGTTCCTCCTCCATGTCACTCCTCCATGTCACACCTCCATGTCACTCCTCCATGTCACTACACCAACTCAACCCTCCTTGTAACTCCTCCATGTCACTCATCCATGTCATTCCTCCATGTCACTCGATTATGTCACTCCTCCATGTCACTCCTCCATGTCCATCCCCCATGTCACTACTCCATGTCACTCCTCCATGTTGCTCCTCCGTGTTGCTCCTCCTTGTCACTCCTCCAAGTCAATCACCCATGTCCCTCGATTATGTCACTCCACCATATCAACCCTCCTTCCTGATCAACCCTGTCACTTCTCCAAGTCACTCCTCCATGTCCCTCCTCCGTGTTGCTCCTCCACATCAATCCTCTATGTCACTCCTCCATGTTGCTCCTCCAAGTCACTCCTCCATATAACTCCTACATGTAGCTACTCCATGTCACTACTCCATGTCACTCCTCCATGTCGCTCCTCTTTGTTGCTCCTCCATGTCACTCCTCCAAGTCACTCATCCATGTCCCTCCGCCATGTCACTCCTCCATGTCTCTCCTCCACGAAACTCCTCTATGTCACTCCTCCATGTCACTCCTACATGTCACTCCTCCATGTCTCTCCTCTATATCGCTCTAACAACTCACTCCTCCATGTCACTCCTCCATGTCACGCCACCATTTCACTCCTCCATATAACTCCTCCAGGTCACTCCTCCATGTCGCTACATCAACTTACTCCTCAATGTTACTCCTTCATGTCACTCCTCCATTTCTCTCCTCTATGTCGCTATAACAACTCACTCCTCCATGTCAGTCCTCCAGGTCACTGCTCCATGTCGCTACTCAAAGTCACTCCTCCATGTCACTACACCAACTCACTCCTCAATGTCACTCCTTAATGTCACTACTTCATGTCACTTCTCCATGTCGCTACACAAACTCAACCCTCCTTTACACTCTTTCATGTCACTCCTCCATATCGCTCCTCCATGTCCCTCCTCCATGTCACTCCTCCATGTCTTTCCTCCATGTCACTCTTCCATGTATCTCCTCCATGTCGCTACTCTATGTCACTCCTCCATGTCACTCCTCCATGTCACTCCTCCATGTCGCTACACAAACTCACTCCTCATGTTACTACTCTATGTCGCTACTCCATGTCACTCCTCCATGTCGCAACACCAACTCACTCCTCAATGTCACTCCTCCATGTCACTACTTCTTGTCACTCCTCCCTGTCACTCATCCATGTCATTCCTCCATGTCACTCCTTTATGTCACAACTCCAATTCACTCCTCCATGTCACCTCTATATGTCTTCCATGTCACTCCTCCAGGTCACTCCTCCATGTTGCTATACCAACTTACACCTCAATGTCACTCCTTCATGTCACTCCTCCATTTCTCTCCTCCATGTCGCTATAACAACTCACTCCTCCATGTCATCCTCCAGGTAACTCCTCCATGTCGCTACTCAAAGTCACTCCTCCATGTCACTACACCAACTCACTCCTCAATGTCACTCCTCAATGTCACTCCTCCATGTCGCTCCTCCGTGTTGCTCCTCCTTGTCACTCCTCCAAGTCACTCACGCATGTCCCTCCACGATTTCACTCCACCATATAAACACTCCTTCCTGATCAACCCTGTCACTTCTCCAAGTCACTCCTCCATGTATCTCTTCCATGTCCCTACTCTATGTCACTCCTCCAAGTCACTCCTTCTTGTCGCTACACAAACTCACTCCTCATGTTACTACTCTATGTCGCTACTCAATGTCACTCCTCCATGTCGCTACACCACCTCACTCCTCAATGTCACTCCTCCATGTCATTACTTCTTGTCACTCCTCCATGTCACTCATCCATGTCATTCCTCCATGTCACTCCTTTATGTCACAACTCCAAGTCACTCCTCCATGTCTGTCCTCCATGTCACTACTCCACATCAATCCTCTATGTCACTCCTCCATGTCACTCCTCCATGTCACTCTAACAACTCACTCCTCCATGTCACTCCTCCAGGTCATTCCTCCATGTCGCTACTCAAAGTCACTCCTCCATGTCACTACACCAACTCAATCCTTCTTGTCACTCCTCCATGTCCCTCCTCCATGTCACTCCTCCACGTCGCTCCTCTATGTCACTCCTCCATGTCACACCTCCATGTCACTCCTCCATGTCGCTACACCACCTCATTACTCATGTCACTCCTCCATGTCGCTACTACATGTCACTCCTCCATGTCGCTCTAACAACTCACTCCTCCATGTCACTCCACCATTTCACTCCTCCATGTCACTCCTCAAAGTCACTCCTCCATGTCACTACACCAACTCACTCCTCAATGTTACTCCTCAATGTCACTCTTTCATGTCACCTCGATATCGCTCCTCCATGTCCTTCCTCCATGTCACTCCTCCATGTCATTCCTCCATGTCACTCCTCCATGTATCTCCTCCGTCGCTCCTCATGTCACTCCTCCATGTCACTCCTCCATGTCGCTACACAAACTCACTCTTCAATGTCACTCCTCCATGTCAATACTTCTTGTCACTCCTTTATGTCAGTCCTCCAATTCACTCCTCCATGTCACCTCTATATGTCTTCCATGTCACTCCTCCATGTCCATCCTCCATGTCACTACTCCATGTCACTCCTCCATGTTGCTCTTCCGTGTTGCTCCTCCTTGTCACTCCTCCAAGTCACTCAACCATGTCCTTCCACGATGTCACTCCACCATATAAACCCTCCTTCCTGATCAACCCTGTCACTTCTCCAAGTCACTTCCCCATGTCCATCCTCCATGTCATTACTCCACATCAATCCTCTATGTCACTCCTTCATGTCACTCCTCCATGTCACTCCTCCAATGTCGCTATTCCATGTGACTCCTCCATGTCGCTCCACCAACTCCTTCCTCCATGTTACTCCTCCATGTCACTCCTCCAGGTCTCTCGTCCATGTCGCTACTCAAAGGTACTCCTTCATGTCACTACACCAACTCACTCCTCAATGTCACTCCTCCATGTTGCTCTTCCATGTCACTCCTCCATGTAACTCATCTATGTCCCTCCGCCATGTCACTACACCAACTCAATCTTTCTTGTCACTCCTCCATGTCACTCATCCATGTCACTTCTATATGTCTTCCTTGTCACTCCTCCATGTTCCTCCTCCATGTCACTCCACATCACTCCTCTATGTCACTCCTCCATGTCACACCTCCATGTCACTCCTCCATGTCGCTACACCAACTCATTCCTCATGTCAATCCTCCATGTCACTACTCCATGTCACTCCTCCATGTCGCTACACCAACTCAACTCTGCTTGTAACTCCTCCATGTCACTCATTTATGTCATTCCTCCATGTCAATCGTTTATGTCACTCCTCCAATTCACTCCTCCATGTCACCTCTATATGTCTTCCATGTCACTCCTCCATGTCCATCCTCCATGTCACTACTCTATGTCACTCCTCCATGTTGCTCCTCCGTGTTGCTCCTCCATGTCACTCCTCCAAGTCACTCAACCATGTTCCTCCGCGATGTCACTCCACCATATCAACCCTCCTTCCTGATCAACCCTGTTACTTCTCCAAGTCACTCCTCCATGTCCCCCCTCTATGTCACTACTCCATGTCACTCCTCCATTTCGCTCCTCCGTGTTGCTCCTCCACATCAATCTTCTATGTAACTCCTCCATGTTGCTCCTCCAAGTAACTACTCCATGTAACTCCTACATGTAGCTACTCCATGTCACTACTCCATGTCACTCTCCATGTCGCTCCTCCGTGTTGCTCCTCCAAGTCACTCCTCCATGTAACTCCTCCATGTTGCTACTCCATGTCACTCCTCCATGTCGCTCTTCCGTGTTGCTCCTCCATGTCACTCCTCCATGTAACTCCTCTATGTCACTCCTCCAAGTCACTCCTCTATGTCACTCCTCCATGTCACTCTTCCATGTAACTCCTCCATGTCGCTACAAAAACTCACTCCTCATGTTACTCCTCCATGTCACTCCTACATTTCACTCCTCCACGTCACTCATCCATGTCCCTCTGCCATGCAACTCTACCATATCAACCGTCCTTGCTGATCAACCCTGTCACATCTACAAGTAAATCCTCTATGTCCCTCCTCCATGTCTCTCCTCTATGTCGCTCTAACAACTCACTCCTCCATGTCACACCTCCATGTAACTCCACCATTTCACTCCTCCATGTCGCTACTCAAAGTCCCTCATCCATGTTACTACACCAACTCACTCCTCAATGTCACTCCTCCATCTCACTCCTCCATTTCTCTCCTCCATGTCGCTATAACAACTCACTCCTCCATGTCACTCTTCAATGTCAGTACTTCAAGTCACTCCTCCATGTCGCTACACAAACTCAATACTCCTTTACACTCTTTTATGTCCCTCCTCCATGTCACTCCTCCATGTCACTCCTCCATGTCACTCCTACAGGTCACTCCTCCATGTCGCTACTCAAAGTCACTCCTCCATGTCACTACACTAACTCACTCCTCAATGTCACTCCTCCATGTCACTACTTCATGTCACTCCTCCATGTCACAACACAAACTCAACCCTCCTTGTCACTCCTCCATGTCACTCATCCATGTCATTCCTTCTTTTCACTCCTTTATGTCACTCTTCCAATTCACTCCTCCATGTCACTCCTCCATGTCACTCATCCATGTTACTCATCAATGTCCCTCCGCCATGTCACTACACCCTATCAATCTTCCTTGGTGATACGACCTGTCACTTTTCCATGTCACTCTTCCATGTCTCTCCTCCATGTCCCTCCTCCATGTAGCTACTCCATGTCACTCCTCCACGTCACTCCTCCAGGTCACTCCTCCATGTCGCAACTCATAGTCACTCATCCATGTAACGACACCAACTCACTCCTCAATGTCACTCCTCCATGTCACTACTTCAACTCCAACTCAACTCTTGTAACTCCCCATGTCACTCATTTATGTCATTCCTCCATGTCATCTTTATGTCACTCCTCCAATTCACTCCTCATGTCACCTCTATATGTCTCCATGTCACTCCTCCATGTCCATCCTCCATGTCACTACTCTATGTCACTCCTCCATGTTGCTCCTCCGTGTTGCTCCTCCATGTCACTCCTCCAAGTCACTCAACCATGTTCCTCCGCGATGTCACTCCACCATATCAACCCTCCTTCCTGATCAACCCTGTTACTTCTCCAAGTCACTCCTCCACGTCCCCCCTCTATGTCACTACTCCATGTCACTCCTCCATTTCGCTCCTCCGTGTTGCTCCTCCACATCAATCTTCTATGTAACTCCTCCATGTTGCTCCTCCAAGTAACTACTCCATGTAACTCCTACATGTAGCTACTCCATGTCACTACTCCATGTCACTCCTCCATGTCGCTCCTCCGTGTTGCTCCTCCAAGTCACTCCTCCATGTAACTCCTCCATGTTGCTACTCCATGTCACTCCTCCATGTCGCTCTTCCGTGTTGCTCCTCCATGTCACTCCTCCATGTAACTCCTACATGTAGCTACTCCATGTCACTCCTCTATGTCACTCCTCCATGTCACTCTTCCATGTAACTCCTCCATGTCGCTACAAAAACTCACTCCTCATGTTACTCCTCCATGTCACTCCTACATTTCACTCCTCCACGTCACTCATCCATGTCCCTCTGCCATGCAACTCTACCATATCAACCGTCCTTGCTGATCAACCCTGTCACATCTACAAGTAAATCCTCTATGTCCCTCCTCCATGTCTCTCCTCTATGTCGCTCTAACAACTCACTCCTCCATGTCACACCTCCATGTAACTCCACCATTTCACTCCTCCATGTCGCTACTCAAAGTCCCTCATCCATGTTACTACACCAACTCACTCCTCAATGTCACTCCTCCATCTCACTCCTCCATTTCTCTCCTCCATGTCGCTATAACAACTCACTCCTCCATGTCACTCTTCAATGTCAGTACTTCAAGTCACTCCTCCATGTCGCTACACAAACTCAATACTCCTTTACACTCTTTTATGTCCCTCCTCCATATCACTCCTCCATGTCACTCCTCCATGTCACTCCTACAGGTCACTCCTCCATGTCGCTACTCAAGTCACTCCTCCATGTCACTACACTAACTCACTCCTCAATGTCACTCCTCCATGTCACTACTTCATGTCACTCCTCCATGTCACAACACAAACTCAACCCTCCTTGTCACTCCTCCATGTCACTCATCCATGTCATTCCTTCTTTTCACTCCTTTATGTCACTCTTCCAATTCACTCCTCCATGTCACTCCTCCATGTCACTCATCCATGTTACTCATCAATGTCCCTCCGCCATGTCACTACACCCTATCAATCTTCCTTGGTGATACGACCTGTCACTTTTCCATGTCACTCTTCCATGTCTCTCCTCCATGTCCCTCCTCCATGTAGCTACTCCATGTCACTCCTCCACGTCACTCCTCCAGGTCACTCCTCCATGTCGCAACTCATAGTCACTCATCCATGTAACGACACCAACTCACTCCTCAATGTCACTCCTCCATGTCACTACTTCATGTCACTCCTCCATGTCGCTACACAAACTCAACCCTCCTTGTCACTCCTCTATGTCATTCATCCAGGTCATTCCTCCATGTCACTCCTTTATGTCACTCCTCCAATTCACTCCTAAATGTCACTCCTCCATGTCACTCATCCATGTCCCTCCCCATGTCACTCCACCCTATCAATCTTCCTTGGTGATCCGACCTGTCACTTTCTCCATGTCACAACACAAACTCAACCCTCCTTGTCACTCCTCCATGTCACTCATGCATGTCAATCCTCCATGTCACTACTCCATGTCGCTCCTCATGTTGCTCCTCCATGTCCACTCCTCCATGTCACTCTCCATGTCACTCCTCTATGTCACTCCTCCATGTCACTCCTCTATGTCACTCGTCCATGTCACTCCTCCATGTCACTCCTCAATGTCAGTACTTCATGTCACTCTTCCATGTCGCTGCACAAACTCAATCCTCCTTTCCACTCTTTCATGTCCCTCCTCCATGTCACTCCTCCATGTCACTCCTACAGGTCACTCCTCCATGTCGCTACTCAAAGTCACTCCTCCATGTCACTACACCAACTCACTCCTCAATGTCACTCCTCCATGTCACTACTTCATGTCACTCCTCCATGTCACAACAACAAACTCAACCCTCCTTGTCACTCCTCCATGTCACTCATCCATGTCATTCCTCCTTTTCACTCCTTTATGTCACTTTTCCAATTCACTCCTCCATGTCACTCTCCTCCATGTCACTCATCCATGTTACTCATCTATGTCCCCTCCGCCATGTCACTACACCCTATCAATCTTCCTTGGTGATCCGACCTGTCACTTTTCCATGTCAGTCTTCCATGTCTCTCCTCCATGTCCCTCCTCCATGTCACTACTCCATGTCACTCCTCCATGTCGCTCCTCCGTGTTGCTCTTCCAAGTCAATCCTCTATGTCACTCCTCCATGTAACTCCTACATGTAGATACTCCATGTCACTACTCCATTTCACTCCTCCATGTCGCTCCTCCATGTTGCTCCTCCAAGTCACTCCTCCATGTAACTCCTACATGTAGCTACTCCATGTCACTCCTCCTCCATGTCACTCCTCCAGGTCACTCCTCCAGGTCGCAACTCAAAGAGTCACTCATCCATGTAACTACACCAACTCACTCCTCAATGTCACTCCTCCATGTCACTACTTCATGTCACTCCTCCATGTCGCTACACAAACTCAACTCTCCTTGTCACTCCTCTATGTCATTCAATCCATGTCATTCCTCCATGTCACTCCTTTATGTAACTCCTCCAATTCACTTCCTAAATGTCACTCCTCCATGTCCCTCCGCCATGTCACGTCCACCCTATCAATTTTCCTTGGTGATCCGACCTGTCACTTCTCCATGTCACAACACAAACTCAACCCTCCTTGTCACTCCTCCATGTCACTCATCCATGTTAATCCTCACATGTTACTCCTTTATGTCACTTCCTCCAATTCACTCACCATGTCACCTCTATATGTCTTCCATGTCACTCCTCCATGTCCATCCTCCATGTCACTACTCCATGTCACTGCTCTGTGTTGCTCCTCCATGTCACTTCTCCAAGTCACTCACCCATGTCCCTCCACGATGTCACTCCACCATGTCACTCCTCCATGTCGGCTCCTCCTTCGTTTTGCTCCTCCACATCAATTCTCTACGTCACTCCTCCATGTCACTCCTCCATGTCGCTATTCCATGTCAGTCCTCCATGTCGCTACAGACCAACTCACTCTTGCCATGTTACTCCTCCATGTTGCTACTCCATGTCACTCCTCCATGTCCGCTCTTCCGTGTTGCTCCTCCATGTCACTCTTCCATGTCACTCATCCGTGTCACTCCTCTATGTCACTCCTCCATGTCACTCCTCTATGTCACTCGTCCATGTCACTCCTCCATGTCACTCCTCCATTTCACTCCTCCAGTCACTCATCCATGTCCCTCCGCCATGTCACTCCACCATATCAACCCTCCTTCCTGATAAACCCTGTCCACATCTCCAAGTCACTCCTCCATGTCCCTCCTCCAGGTCACTACTCCTTGTCGCTAATCCATGTCAGTCCTCCATGTCGCTACACCAACTCACTCTTCCATGTCACTCCTCCTCGTCGCTCTTCCATGTTGCTCCTCCATGTCACTCCTCCATGTCACTCATCCATGTCCTCCGCCATGTCACTCCACCATATCAATCTTCCTTGGTGATCCGCCCTGTCACTTCTCCATGTCACTCTTCCATGTCTCTCCTCCACGTCATTCCTCTATATCACTACCTCTCCATGTCTCTCCTCCATGTCGCTCTAACAACTCACTCCTCCATGTCACTCTCACCATTTCACTCCTCCATGTCACTCCTCCAGGTCACTACTCAAAGTCACTCCTCCATGTAACTACACCAACTCACTCCTCAATGTCACTCCTCCATGTCACTACTTCATGGTACTCCTCCATGTCGCTACACAAACTCAACTCTCCTTGTCACTCCTCCATGTCACTCCACCATTTCACTCCTCCATGTCACTACTTCATGTCACTCCTCCATGTCGCAACTCCATGTGACTCCTCCAAGTCGCTCCACCAACTCACTCCTCCACGTTGATCCTCCATGTTGCTCATCCATATCACTCCTCCATGTAACTCATCTATGTCCCTCCGCCATGTCAATACACCACTCAATCCTTCTTGTCACTCCTCTATGTCACTCCTCCATGTCACACCTCCATGTCATTCCTCCATGTCACTCCTCATGTCACTCCTCCATGTCACTCCTCCATGTCACTGTTCCAAGTCACTCACCCATGTCCCTCCACGATGTCACTCCACCATATCAACCCTCCTTGGTTATCCGCCCTGTCACTTCTCCATGTCACTCATTCATGTCTCTCCTCCACGTCACTCCTCCATGTCACTCCTCCATGTCACTCCTCCATGTCTCTCCTCCATGTTGCTCTAACAACTCATTCCTCCATGTCCACTCCACCATTTCACTCCTCCATGTCACTCCTCCAGGTCACTCCTCCATGTCGCTACTCAAAGACACGCCTCCATGTTACTACACCAACTCACACCTCAGGGTTACTCCCCATGTCACTACTTCATGTCATTCCTCCATGTCGCTACACAAACTCAATCATACTATACAATCTTTCATGTCACTCATCCATATCACTCCTCCATGTCACTCCTCCATGTCACTCCTCCATGTCACTCCTCCATGTCACTCCTCCAAGTTACTCCTAAATGTCGCTACTTCCATGTGACTCCTCCATGTTGCTCCACCAACTCACTCCTCCATGTTGCTCCTCCATGTTGCTCCTCCAATTCACTCCTCCAATTCACCTCTATATGTCTTCCATGTCACTCCTCCATGTCACTTTTCCATGTCACTCCTCCATGTCGCTCCTCCGTGCCTGCTCCTCCACATCAATCCTCTATGTCCTCTCATGTAACTCCTAAATGTAGTTACTCCATGTCACTACTGCCATGTCACTCCTCCTGTCGCTCCTACGTGTTTCCTCCTCCAAGTCACTCCTCCCGGTCCATCCTCCATGTCATTACTCCACAGCATCCTTTATGTCACTCCTCATGTCACTCCACCATTTCACTCCTCCATGTAACTCCTCCAGGTCACTCTCCATGTCGCTATTCCATTTCAGTCCTCCATGTCGCTACACCAACTCACTCTTTCATGTTACTCCTCCATGTCGCTACTGCCATGTGACTCCTCCATGTTGCTCCACCAACTCCTTCCTCCATGTTACTCCCTCCATGTCACTCCTCCATGTTGCTATTCGTTGTCAACTCGCCGCCATGTATCTCCTCCATGTCGCTACTCTATGTCACTTCTCTAAAGTCACTCCTCCATGTCCATCCTCCATGTCACTACTCCACATCAATCTTCTATGTCCCTCCGCCATGTCACTCCACCCTATCAATATTCTTTGGTGATCCGCCCTGTAACTTCTCCATGTCACTCTTCCATGTTACTCCTCCATGTCGCTACTTCCATTTGACTCCTCCATGTCAATACACCAACTCAAACCTCTTTGTCCATCCTCCATGTCGCTACACCACTCACTCTTCCATGTCACTTCTCATGTCGCTTCTCCATGTCACTCCTCCATGTCAATACACCAACTCAAACCTCTTTGTCCATCCTCCATGTCACTCCTCCGTGTTGCTCCTCCATGTCACTCCTCCATGTCGCTACTCCATGGGACTCCTCCATGTCGCTCCACCAACTCCTTCCTCCATGTTACTCCTCCATGTCACTTCATCCATGTCACTCCTCTATGTCACTCCTCCATGTCACTCCTCTCTGTCACTCCTCCATGTCACTCCTCCATGTCACTCCTCCAGGTCACTCCTCCATGTCGCTACTCAAAGTCACTCCTCCATGTCACTCCTCCATGTCGCTATTCCAATTTACTCCTCCATGTTGCTCCTCCATGTTGCTCCTCCATGTCAATCCTCTGTGTCACTCATCCATATCACTCCTCCAAGTCACTCACCCATGTCCCTCCGCGATGTCATCTACCATATCAACCCTCCTTTGTTATCCGCCCTGTCACTTCTCCATGTCACTCTTCCATGTCTCTCCTCCAATTCACTCCTCCATGTCACTTCTATATGTCTTCCATGTCACTCCTCCATGTCCATCCTCCATGTCGCTACACCTACTCACTCTTCCAATGTCACTCCTCCATGTCGCTCCTCCGTGTTACTCCTCCTTGTCACTCCTCCAAGTCACTCACCCATGTCCCTACACGATGTCACTCCACCATATCAACCCTTCTTCCTGATCAACCCTATCACTTCTCCAAGTCACTCCTCCATGTCCCCTCCATGTCACTACTCCATGTCACTACTCCATGTCGCTCCTCCGTGTTGCTCCTCCACATCAATCCTCTATGTAACTCCTCCATGTTGCTCCTCCAAGTCACTCCTCCATGTAACTCCTACATGTAGCTACTCCATTACACTACTCCATGTCACTCCTCCATGTCGCTCCTCCGTGTTGCTCCTCCAAGTCACTCCTCCATGTAACTCCTCCATGTAGCTACTCCATGTCACTCTCCTCCATGTCGCTACCCAAACTCACTCCTCATGTCACTCCTCCATGTCCCTCATCCATGTCACTCCTCCAAGTCACTCATCCATGTCCCTCTGCCATGTCACTCCACCATATCAATCTTCCTTGGTGAATCCGCCCTGTCACTTCTCCTTGTCACTCCTCCATGTCTCTCCTCCACGAAATTTCTCTATGTCACTCCTCCATGTCACTCCTCATGCCTCTCCCCCTCTATATCGCTCTAACAACTCACTCCTCCATGTCACTCATCCATGTCACTCCACCATTTCACTCCTCCATGTCACTCCTCCAGGTCACTCCTCCATGTCGCTACACCAACTCACTCCTCAATGTCACTCCTTCAGGTCACTCCTCCAAGTCGCTACTCAAAGTCACTCCTCCATGTCACTACACCAACTCACTCCTCAATGTCACTCTTCAATGTCACTACTTCATGTCACTCCTCCATGTCGCTACTCAAACTCAACCCTCCTTTACACTCTTTCATGTCACTCAACCATATCGCTCCTCCATGTCCCTCCTCCATGTCACTCCTCCATGTCATTCCTCCATGTCACTCCTCCATGTATCTCCTCCATGTCGCTACTCCATGGTCACTCCTCCATGTCGCTACACCAACTCACTCCTCAATGTCACTCCTCCATGTCACTACTTCTTGTCACTCCTCCATGTCACTCATCCATGTCATTCCTCCATGTCACTCCTTTATGTCACAACTCCAATTCACTCCTCCATGTCCATCCTCCATGTCACTACTCCATATCAAACCTTTATGTCACTCTAACAACTCACTCCTCCATGTCACCCCACCATTTCACTCCTCCATGTCACTCCTCCAGTTCACTCCTCCATGTGGCTACTCAAAATCACTCCTCCCATGTCACGACACCAACTCAATCCTCCATGTCACTACTTCATGTCACTCCTCCATGTCGCTATTCCATGTGACCACTCCATGTAGCTCCACCAACTCACTCCTCCACGTCGCTCCTCCATGTTGCTCTTCCATGTCACTCCTCCATGTAACTCATCTATGTCCCTCCGCCATGTCACTACACCAACTAAATCCTTCTTGTCACTCCTCCATGTCACTCATCCATGTCACTTCTATATGTCTTCCATGTCACTCCTCCATGTTCCTCCTCCATGTCACTCCTCCACATCACTCCTCTATGTCACTCCTCCATGTTACACCTCCATGTCACTCCTCCATGTCGCTACACCAACTCATTCCTCATGTCACTCCTCCATGTCGCTACTCCATGTCACTCCTCAATGTCACTCGTTTATGTCACTCCTCCAGTTCACTCCTCCATGTCATCTCTATATGTCTTCCATGTCACTCCTCCATGTCCATCCTCCATGTCACTACTCCATGTCACTCCTCCATGTTGCTCCTCCGTGTTGCTCCTCCATGTCACTCCTCCAAGTCACTCACCCATGTCCCTACACGATGTCACTCCACCATATCAACCCTCCTTCCTGATCAACCGTGTCACTCCTCCATGTAACTCCTACATGTAGCTACTCCATGTCACTACTCCATGTACCTCCTCCATGTCGCTCCTCCGTGTTGCTCCTCGAAGTCACTCCTCCATGTAACTCCTCCATGTCACTCCTCCATGTCACTCCTCCATGTCGCTACAACAACTCACACCTCCATGTCACTCCTCCATGTCACTCCTCCATGTCTCTCCTCCACAAAATTTCTCTATGTCATTCCTCCATGTCACTCCTACATGTCACTCCTCCATGTCTCTCCTCTATATCGCTCTAACAACTCACTCCTCCATGTCATTCCAACATTTAACTCCTCTATGTCACTCCTCCAGGTCACTCCTCCATGTCGCTACTCAAAGTCACTCCTCAATGTCACTACACCAACTCACTCCTCCATGTCACTCCTCCATGTCACTCCTACATGTCACTCCTCCATGTCTCTCCTCTATATCGCTCTAACAACTCACTCCTCCATGTCACTTCTCCATGTCACTCCACCATTTCACTCCTCCATGTCACTCCTCCAGGTCACTCCTCCATGTCGCTACACCAACTTACTCCTCAATGTCACTCCTTCATGTCACTCCTCCATTTCTCTCCTCCATGTTGCTATAACAACTCACTCCTCCATGTCATTCCTTCAGGTCACTCCTCCAAGTCGCTACTCAAAGTCAATCCTCCATGTCGCTACTCCATGTCACTCCTCAATGTCACTTGTTTATGTCACTCCTCCAGTTCACTCCTCCATGTCATCTCTATATGTCTTCCATGTCACTCCTCCATGTCCATCCTCCATGTCACTACTCCATGTCACTCCTCCATGTTGCTCCTCCATGTTGCTCCTCCATGTCACTCCTCCAAGTCACTCACCCATGTCCCTACACGATGTCACTCCACCATATCAACCCTCCTTCCTGATCAACCGTGTCACTCCTCCATGTAACTCCTACATGTAGCTACTCCATGTCACTACTCCATGTTACTCCTCCATGTCGCCACACCAACTCACTCCTCCATGTCACTACTTCTTGTCACTCCTCCATGTCACTCATCCATGTCATTCCTCCATGTCACTCCTTTATGTCACAACTCCAATTCACTCCTCCATGTCCATCCTCCATGTCACTACTCCATATCAAACCTTTATGTCACTCCTCCATGTCACTCCTTCATGTCACTCCTCCAAGTCACTCATCCATGTCCCTCCGCCATGTCACTCCACCCTATCAATCTTCCTTGGTGATCTGACCTGTCACTTCTCCATGTCACAACACAAACTCAACCCTCCTTGTCACTCCTCCATGTCACTCATGCATGTCAATCCTCCATGTCACTCCTTTATGTCACTCCTCCAATTCACTCACCATGTCACCTCTATATGTCTTCCATGTCACTCCTCCATGTCCATCCTCCATGTCACTACTCCATGTCACTCCTCTGTGTTGCTCCTCCATGTCACTTCTCCAAGTCGCTCACCCATGTCCCTCCACGATGTCACTCCACCATATCAACTCTCTTTCCTGATCAACCCTGTCACTTCTCCAAGTCACTCCTCCATGTCCCTCCTCCATGTCACTACTCCATGTCACTCCTCCATGTCGCTCCTCCGTGTTGCTCCTCCACATCAATTCTCTATGTCACTCCTCCATGTCACTCCTCCATGTCGCTATTCCATGTCAGTAGTCCTCCATGTCGCTACACCAACTCACTCTTCCATGTTACTCCTCCATGTCACTACTCCATGTCACTCCTCCATGTCGCTCCTCCGTGTTGCTCCTCCACTCAATTCTCTATGTCACTACTCCTCCATGTCACTCCTCCATGTCGCTATTCCATGTCAGTCCTCCATGTCGCTACAACCAACTCACTCTTCCATGTTACTCCTCCATGTCACTCCTCCATGTCTCTCCTCCATGTTTCTCTAACAACTCCTCCTCCATGTCACTCCTGACTCCTCCACCATTTCACTTCTCCATGTCACTTCTCAATGTCGCTACTACAAAGTCACTCCTCCATGTTACTACACGAACTCACTCCTCAAGGGTTTACTCCTCTAGGTCACTACTTCATGTCATTCCTCCATATTGCTACACAAACTCAATCATACTATACACTCTTTCATGTCACTCCTCCATATCACTCACTCCTCATGTCAATCCTCCATGTCCATTCCTCCATGTCACATACGTGTATGTCCACTCCTCCAAGTTACTCACTAAATGTCGCTACTTTCTCCAGTGTGACTCCTCCCTCCATGTTGCTCGCCAGCCCAACTCACTCCTCGCATGTTGCTCCTCCATGTGCTCCTCCAATTCACTCCTCCCAAGTCACCTCTATGTCTTCCATGTCACTCCTCCATGTCACTACTCCATGTCACTCCTCCATGCCCTCCGTGTTACTCCTCCAAGTCACTCCTCCATGTAACTCCACCATGTAACTACTCCATGTCACTCCTCCATGGCTACACAAACTCACTCCTCATGTCACTCCTCCATGTCACTACTTTGTAACTCCTCCATGTCACTCATCCATGTCACTCATCATGTCATTCCTCCATGTCACTCCTTTATGTCACTCCTCCAATACACTCCTCCATGTCACCTCTATATGTCTTCCATGTCACTCCTCCATGTCCATCTCCATGTCACTACTCCATGTCACTCCTCCATGTCACTCGTCCGTGTTGTCCTCCTTGTCACTCCTCCAATTCACTCACCCATGTCCTTCCACGATGTCACTCCACCATATCAAACCCTCCTTCCTGATCAACCCTGTCACTTCTCCAAGTCACTCCTCCATGTCCATCCTCTATGTCATTACTCCACATCAATCCTTTATGTCACTCCTCCATGGCACTCCTCAGTCTCTCCTCCATGTCGCTCAACAACTCATCCTCCATGTCACTCCACCATTTCACTCCTCCATGTCACTCCTCCAGGTCACTCCTCCATGTCGCTATTCCTGTCAGTCCTCCAAGTCTCTACACCAACTTACTCTTTCATGTTACTCCTCCATGTCGCAACTCCATGACTCCTCCATGTCGCTCCACCAACTCCTTCCTCCATGTTACTCCTCCATGTCACTCCTCCATGGTGCTACTCTATGTCACTCCTCCATGTATTCTCCATGTCGCTACTCTATGTCACTTCTCCAAGTCACTCCTCCATGTCCATCTCCATGTCACTACTCCTACATCAATCCATGTCTATGTCCTCCGCCATGTCACTCCACCCTATCAATCTTCTTTGGTGATCCGCCCTGTCACTTCTCCATGTCACTCGTCCATGTTACTCCTCTATGTCGCTACTCCATGTGACTCCTCCATGTCAATACACCAACTCAAACCTCTTTATCATCCTCCATGTCGCTACACCAACTCACTCTTCCATGTCACTCCTCCATGTCAATACACCAACTCAAACCTCTTTGTCCATCCTCCATGTCACTCCTCCGTGTTGCTCCTCCATGTCACTCCTCCATGTCGCTACTCTATGGGACTCTCCATGTCGCTCCACCAACTCCTTCCTCCATGTTACTCCTCCATGTCACTCCTCCATGTCAATCCTTTATGTCACTCCTCCAAGTTACTCCTCCATGTCGCTCCTCCGTGTTGCTCCTCCAAGTCACTCCTCCATGTAACTCCTACATGTAGCTACTCCATATCACTCCTCCATGTCACTCCTCCAGGTCACTCCTCCAGGTCGCAACTCTAAGTCACTCATCCATGTAACTACACCAACTCACTCCTCAATGTCACTCCTCCATGTCACTACTTCATGTCACTCCTCCATGTCGCTACACAAACTCAACCCTCCTTGTCACTCCTCTATGTCATTCATCCAAGTCACTCCTCCATGTCCCTCCTCCATGTCGCTCCTCCGTGTTGCTCCTCCAAGTAACTCCTCCATGTAACTCCTCCATGTAGCTTCTCCATGTCACTCCTCCATGTCGCTACACAAACTCACTCCTCATGTCACTCCTCCATGTCACTCCTCCAAGTCACTCACCCATGTCGCTATAACAACTCACTCCTCCATGTCACTCCTCCAGGTCACTCCTCCATGTCGCTACTCAAAGTCACTCCTCCATGTAACTCCTACATGTAGCTACTCCATGTCACTCCTCCAGGTCACTCCTCCAGATCACTCCTCCAGGTCGCAACTCAAAGTCACTCCTCCATGTCACTACACCAACTCACTCCTCAAGGTCACTCCTCAATATCAATACTTCATGTCACTCCTCCATGTCGCTACACAAACTCAAACCTCCTTTACACTCTTTCATGTCACTTCTCCATATCGCTCCTCCATGTCCCTCCTCCATGTCACTCCTCCATGTCATTCCTCCATGTCATTCCTCCATGTATCTACTCCATGTCGCTACTCTATGTCACTCCTCCATGTCACTCCTCCATGTCACTCCTCCATGTCGCTACACAAACTCACTCCTCATGTTACTACTCTATTTCGCTACTCCATGTAACTCCTCCATCTCGCTACACCAACTCACTCCTCAATGTACTCCTCCATGTCACTACTTCTTGTCACTCCTCCATGTCACTCCTGAGGTCACTCCTCCATGTCGCTACTCAAAGTCACTCCTCCATGTCACTACACCAACTCCTCAACGTCACTCCTCCATGTCACTACTTCATGTCACTCCTCCATGTCACTCATCCATGTCATTCCTCCTTTTCACTCCTTTATGTCACTCTTCCAATTCACTCCTCCATGTCCCTCCGCCATGTCACTCCACCCTATCAATCTTCCTTGGTGATCCTACCTGTCACTTTTCCATGTCACTCTTCCATGTCTCTCCTCCATGTCCCTCCTCCATGTCACTACTCCATGTAACTCCTCCATGTCGCTCCTCCGTGTTGCTCCTCCACGTCACTCCTCTATGTCACTCCTCCATGTCACTCCTCCATGTCACTCCTTCAGGTCACTCCTCCATATCGCTCCTCCATGTTGCTCCTCCATGTCCCTCCGCCATGTCACTCCACCATATCAATCTTCCTTGGTGATCCGCCCTGTCACTTCTCCATGTCACTCTTCCATGTCTCTCCTCCACGTCACTGCTCTATGTCACTCCTCCATGTCACTCCTCCATGTCACTCCTCCATGTCTTTCATCCATGTCGCTATAACAACTCACTCCTCTATGTCACTCCACCATTTCACTCCTCCATGTCACTCCTCCAGGTCACTCCTCCATGTCGCTACTCAAAGTCACTCCTCCATGTCACTACACCAACTCACTCCTCAATGTCACTCCTCCATGTCACTACTTCATGTCACTCCTCCATGTCGCTACTCCATGTGACTCCTCATGTCGCTCCACCAACTCACTCCTCCACGTCGCTCCTCCATGTTGCTTTTCCATGTCACTCCTCCATGTAACTCATCTATGTCCCTCCGCCATGTCACTACACCAACTCAATCCTTTTTGTCACTCCTCCATGTCACTCATCCATGTCACTTCTATATGTCTTCCATGTCACTGTCCCTCCTCCATGTCGCTACACCAACTCACTCCTCCATGTCACTCCTCCATATCGCTACTCCATGTCATTCCTCCTTGTCACTCTTCCATGTCGCTCCTCCATGTCTATCCTTTATGTCACTCCTCCAAGTTACTCCTCCATGTCACTTCTATATGTCTTCCATGTCACTCCTCCATGTAAACCCTCTGTCACTGCTCTATGTTGCTCCTCCACATCACTCCTCTATGTCATTCCTGCATGTCACTCCTCACTCTCACTCCTCCATGTCCAGCCTCCAAGACACTCCTCTGTTTAACTCCTCCATGTTCCTCATCCATGTCACTTCACCATGTCGCTACACCAACTCACTACTCCATATCACTCCTCCATGTCACTCCTTTATGTCACTCCTCCAAGTCACTCCTCCATGTTACTTCTATATTTCTTCCATGTCACTCTTCCAGGTCCCTCCTCCATGCAACACCTCCATGTCACTCCTCCATGCCGCTACTCCATTTCACTCCTCCATGTCGCTACACCAACTCAATCTTCCTTGTCACTCCTCCATGTCACTCCACCATATCAATCCTCCTTGCTGATCCACCCTGTCACTTCTCCATATCACTCAACCATTTCACTTCTATGTCTTCAGTGTCACTCCTCCATGTCGCTACACCAACTCACTCCTCTATGTCACTCCTCCATGTCGCTACGCCAACTCACTACTCATGTCACTCCTCCGTGTCGCTACTCCATGTCACTCCTTCATGTCACTCCTCCATGTCACTCCTCCATGTCACTACTCCATGTCACTCCTCCATGTCGATCATCCATGTCACTCCTCCATGTCACTCCTCCATTTCGCTCCTCCATGTAGATCCTTCATGTTGCTCCTCCATGTCGCTCCTCCTTGTCAATCCTCCATGTCACTACTCAGTGATGATTCACCATGTCATTGCTCCATGTTGATCCTCCATGTCGATCATCTATGTTGCTCCTCCATTTCACTCCTCCATGTCTTCCAATGTCGCTCCTCAATGTAGGTTTTCCATGTCGGCACATGTCAATCCTCCATGTCGCTTTTCCATGTCGCTCCTCCTTGTCACTCCTCCATGTAACTACTTTTTCGATTCTCCATGTCACTCCTCCATGTCTTCCATGTCACTCCTCTATGTCGATCCTCCATGTCGATCCTTCATGTCGCTCCTCCATGTCGCTCCTCCATGTCGCTCCTCCTTGTTACTCCTCCATGTCACTCCTCCAGGTCGATCCTCCATGTCGATATTCCATGTCGCTCCTCTATGTAACTACACAATGTCGATTCGCCATGTCACTCCAGAATGTCACTCCAGAATGTCGCTCCACCATGTCCCTCCAGAATGTACCTCACTGTTGTCAGTCCTCCATGTCGCTCTGCGATGTCGCTCCTTCCTGTAGCTCCTCCATGTTGCTCTTCCATGTCGCTCCTCCATGTCACAACTCCATGTCGATCATCCATGTCACTCCTCCATGTAACTCCTCCATTTCGCTCCTCCATGTAGATCCTTCATGTCACTCCTCCTTGTCGCTCCTCCATGTCACTCTTCCATGTTGCTATTCCATTTCACTCCTTCATTTCGCTACACCAACTCACTCTTCCATGTCACTCCATTTCACTCCACCACGTCACTCCTCTATGTAACTCCTTATGTCACTCCTCCATGTCGCTACTCCATGTCACTCCTCCATGTCGCTCCACCAACTCACTCTTCCATTTCTCTCAATTTCACTCCACCACGTCACTCCTTTTTGTAACTTCTCATATCACTCCTCCATGTCGCTACTCCATGTTGAGCCTCCATGTCGCCCTTCAATGTCACTCCTCAATATATCTCCTATATGTTGAGCCACCGTGTTGCTTATCCATGTCACTCCTCCATTGACGATCCTTAAATTCACTCCTCCATGTCCGTCTTCCATATCGCTACTCCTTGTCACTCCTCCATGTCGATCTTCTCTGTGACTCCTACAAATCACTCCTACATATCACTCCTCCATGAAGCTCCACCATGTCACTCCTCCATTTCACTCTTCCTTGTCACTCCTCCATGTCACTCCTCCATGTCGATCTTCTCTGTGACTCCTACAAGTCACTCCTACATGTCACTCCTCCATGTGACTCCTCTATGTCACTCCTCCATGTCGATCCTCCATGTCACTCCTAAATGTCACTCCTCCATGTCACTCCTCTATGTCACTCCTCCATGTCAAACCTCCATGTCACTCCTCCTTGTCGCTACACTAACTCATTCCTCATGTAACTCCTCCATGTCGCTACTCCATGTCACTCCTCCATGTCGCTACACCATGTCACTCCTCCATTTCACTCTTCCTTGTCACTCCTCCATGTCACTCCTCCATGTCAAATCTTCTCTGTGACTCCTACAAGTCACTCCTACATGTCACTCCTCCATGTGACTCCTCTATGTCACTCCTCCATGTCGATCCTCCATGTCACTCCTAAATGTCACTCCTCCATGTCACTCCTCTATGTCACTCCTACATGTCACTCATCCATGTTATTCCTCCATGTCACTCCTCCATGTCACTGTTCCAAGTCACTCACCTATGTCCCTCCACGATGTCACTCCACCATATCAACCCTCCATGGTTATCCGCCCTGTCACTTCTCCATGTCACTCTTTCATGTCTCTCCTCCATGTCACTCCTCCATGTCACTCCTCCATGTCACTCCTCCATGTCTCTCCTCCAGGTTGCTCTAACAACTCACTCCTCCATGTCACTCCACCATTTCACTCCTCCATGTCACTCCTCCAGGTCACTCCTCCATGTCGCTAATCAAAGTCACTCCTCCATGTTACTACACCAACTCACTCCACAGGGTTACTCCTCCATGTCACTACTTCATGTCACTCCTCCATGTCGCTACACAAACTCAATCATACTATACACTCTTTCATGTCACTCCTCCATATCACTCCTCCATGTCAATCCTCCATGTCACTCCACCATGTCACTTCTTTATGTCACTCCTCCAAGTTACTCCTAAATGTCGCTACTCCATGTGACTCCTCCATGTTGCTCCACCAACTCACTCCTCCATGTTAATCCTCCATGTTGCTCCTCCAATTCACTCCTCCAAGTCACCTCTATATGTCTTCCATGTCACTCCTCCATGTCTATCCTCCATGTCACTACTCCATGTCACTCCTCCATGTCGCTCCTCCGTGTTGCTCCTCCATGTCACTTCTCCAAGTCACTCACCCGTGTCCCTCCACAATGTCACTACTTCATGTCACTCCTCCATGTCGCTCCTCCGTGTTGCTCCTCCACATCAATCCTCTATGTCACTCCTCCATGTAACTCCTACATGTAGCTACTCCATGTCACTACTCCATGTCACTCCTCCATGTCGCTCCTCCGTGTTGCTCCTCCAAGTCACTCCTCCATGTAACTCTTCCATGTAACTACTCCAAGTCACTCCTCTATGTCACTCCTCCATGTCACTCCTACATGTCACTCCTCCATGTCTCTCCTCTATGTCGCTCTAACAACTCACTCCTCCATGTCACTCCTCCATGTCACTCCACCATTTCACTCCTACATGTCACTCCTCCAGGTCACTCCTCCATGTCGCTACTCAAAGTCACTCCTCCATGTCACTACACTCACCATTCCTCAATGTCACTCCTCAATGTCACTACTTCATGTCACTCCTCCATGTCGCTACACAAACTCAAACCTCCTTTACACTCTTTCATGTCACTTCTCCATATCGCTCCTCCATGTCCCTCCTCCATGTCACTCCTCCATGTCACTCCTCCATGTCGCTACACAAAACTCACTCCTCATGTTACTACTCTATTTCGCTACTCCATGTAACTCCTCCATCTCGCTACACCAACTCACTCCTCAATGTCACTCCTCCACGTCACTCCTTTA
>VHQL01001462.1:0-28127 GCA_014673565.1 Sebastes schlegelii
GTGTCGGCTCTTTTACACTTCACTCTCTATCAGTCTGATGTTGGAATCAACACACTGTCTGTCCTTTTACCTGTCCACAAACACAGCTGGACGGACGGAGGTCACATCTAAAGATGAAAAAATATTGATTTACTTTGTTAATAAAATGTTATCATTATTATTATTATTATTATTATTATTATTAATATTATTATTATTATTATCATTATTATTATTATCATTATTATTATTATTATTATTATTATTATTATTATTATTATTATCATTATTATTATTATTATTATTATTATTAATAATATAATTATTATTATCATCATTATTATTATTATCATTATTATTATTATTATTATTATTATTATTTCTATTATTATTATTTTTATTTTTATTTTTAATATTATTATTATTATTATTATCATTATTATTAATATCATTATTATTATTATTGTTATTTATATTATTATTTGTATTATTATTATTATTATTAATATCATTATTATTATTATTATTAATATCATTATTATTATCATCATTATTATTATTATTATTATCATTATTATTATTATTATTATTAATATCATTATTATTATTATTATTATCATTATTTTTATTTTTATTATTATTATTATTATCATTATTATTAATATCATTATTATTATTCATTATTATTATTATTAATATCATTATTATTATTATTATTATTATTAATATCATTATTGTTATTATTATTATCATTATTATTATTATTATCATTATTATTATTATCATTATTATTATCATTAATATCATTATTATTATTATTATTAATATCATTATTATTATCATCATTATTATTATTATTATTATTATTAATATCATTATTATTATCATTATTATTATTATTAATATCATTATTATTATTATTATTATTAATATCATTATTACCATTATTATTATTATTAATATCATTATTATTATTATCATTACTATTATTAATATCATTATTATTATTATTATTATTATTATTATTATTATTAATATCATTATTATTATTATTATTTTATTATCATTATTATTATTATTAACACTGTTTACCATTGACAGAGCATTTTGGAACATTGTTCTACGGCGCTCCCCACATCATCAGCTGTGCTGCTCATCCCACAAATACATGATCCTTACAAGTGTGACATCATTGTGAAGGTCAATAAACAGGCTTTCAAACATGTAGAATACAATGACCATTAGCATTGGACCAACAGAGAAATAATCCACCAAACACAAGTTTAACAACTTTGTTTTTCCAGTTTATTATCATGTTGAATTTGTCTCTTTTTATAAAAACTGTTTTAAAGTGTCCAGCCATCCGTCCGTCCGTCCGTCCATCCGTCCATCCGTCCATCCGTCCAGCCGTCCGTCCGTCCGTCCATCCATCTGTCCATCTGTCCATCCGTCCAGCCGTCCGTCCGTCCGTCCGTCCACTCAACGCTTCTGTCCAGTTTATTTATTTTATTTGTATTTTGTGAAGCTCACAAAGTCAACACAGTTTCTATTTGGTCAAAATCAGATTTCATCAGAGCTGAACATGAATTCATGTTGACCCAGAAGTGAGTCGCTGATTTCACTGATTTCACTGATTTCACTGATTTCACTGATTTCACTGATTCAACAAGTTTTAATGTGCCTGAAGCTCTGATTAATGAAGTAAACCCGGCTGTCAGCAGCGGGGGACATCATGAAGATGGATTATAAATGATAATATGGAGTTATTTGTGTCTCGTCATCATGTGATCATGTGATCACTGAAACCAGCGTGACTTCATCAGTCAGCTTCAGTTCAGTCACAGCTGCTTCATGACAGGAAGTCAGAAGAAGAAGAAGAGCTCCGAGGAGGAGGAGGAGAAGGAGGTCTGATGAAGAGCGCTCGGAGAGATGCAGCTCTGTTACTGTAATCGGTTTTATATCATATTATATTATTATTAGATAAATAGGAATGTACATTAAATAAATTATGTTTCCTGGACAGAACAAAGAGCAGAGAGAGGAAACGGAAATAAAACGTCCGACTCAGTTAACTGAAGAAACCCCGACGTTAGACTAAAACCAGACGACGTTTCACCTTCAGTTTAAAACCGATGTTAGACCAAAACTAGACGACGTTTCACCTTCAGTTTAAAACCAACTTTAGACTAAAACCAGACGACGTTTCACCTTCAGTTTAAAACCGATGTTAGACAAAAACCAGACGACGTTTCACCTTTATATAGATTTGTTGATGTGTCAGCGAAGGCAGAAAGAAACTAAACCTTTATTCTAATAAACTTCTGTTATGATGTGTTTGTAGAGTTGTATGTATATATAATTGTTTGTAGAGATGTATGTATATAGGATGTTTGTAGAGATGTATGTATATATAATTGTTTGTAGAGATGTATGTATATAGGATGTGTTTGTAGAGTTGTATATATATATATGATGTGTTTGTAGAGATGTATGTATATATGATGTGTTTGTAGAGATGTATGTATATAGGATGTTTGTAGAGTTGTATATATATCTTGCTGTGTTTGTCGCGCTGTCTGTCTCTCGGCTGTTTGTCGCGCTGTCCGTCTCTCTGCTGTGTTTTGTCGCGTTGTCTCTCTCTCTGCTGTGTTTGTTGCGCTGTCTGTCTCTCTGCTGTGCTTGTCGCGTTGTCTCTCTCTCTCTCTGCTGTGTTTGTCGCGCTGTCTCTCTCTCGGCTGTGTTTTGTCGCGCTGTCTGTCTCGGCTGTTTGTCGCGTTGTCTGTCTCTCGGCTGTTTGTCGCGCTGTCCGTCTCTCTGCTGTGTTTGTCGCGTTGTCTCTCTCTCTGCTGTTTTGTCGCGCTGTCTGTCTCTCTGCTGTGTTTGTCGCGCTGTCTGTCTCTCTGCTGTGTTTGTCGCGTTGTCTCTCTCTGCTGTTTTGTCGCGCTGTCCGTCTCTCTGCTGTGTTTGTCGCGCTTCTGTCTCTCGGCTGTTTGTCGCGTTGTCTGTCTCTCTGCTGTGTTTGTTGCGCTGTCTGTCTCTCTGCGTGTTTGTAGAGTTGTATATATATGATGTGTTTGTAGAGATGTACGTATATATGATGTGTTTGTAGAGTTGTATATATATATTTGATGTGTTTGCAGAGATGTATGTATATATGATGTGTTTGTAGAGATGTATGTATATATGATGTGTTTGTAGAGATGTATGTATATAGGATGTTTGTAGAGTTGTATGTATATATGATGTGTTTGTTGAGATGTATGTATATATGATGTGTTTGTTGAGATGTATGTATATAGGATGTTTGTAGAGTTGTATGTATATATGATGTGTTTGTTGAGATGTATATACAGCGGGTAAAATAAGTATTGAACGTCACCATTTTTGTCAGTAAATATATTTCCAAAGGTGCTATTGACATGAAATTTTCACCAGATGTTGGTAACAACCCAAGTAATCTATACATACAAAGAAACCAAAACAAATAAGTTCAGAAATTAAGTCATGTGTAATAATGTGAAATGACAAAGGGAAAAAGTATTGAACACGCTTACTGATATGTATTTAATACTTTGTACAAAAGCCTTTGTTGGTAATGACAGCTTCAAGACACCTCCTGTATGGAGAAACTGGTCGTATCATTGCTCAGGGCTGATTTTGGCCCATTCTTCCACACAGACAGTCTCTGGGCCTCTTCTATGAACTCTGATCTTCAGTTCTTTCCATAGATTTTCAGTTGGATTTAAGTCAGGTGATTGGCTGGACCATTCTAGCAGCTTTATTTTCTTTCTCTGAAACCAATTGAGAGTTTCCTTGGCTGTGTGTTTGGGATCATTGTCTTGCTGAAATGTCCACCTTCGTTTCATCTTCATCATCCTGGTAGATGGCAGCAGATTTTTAACAAGAATGTCTCGGTACATTTTTCCATTCATCCTTCCTTCAATTATGTGAAGTTTGCCAGTACCGTATGCTGAAAAGCAGCCCCACACCACGATGTTCCCACCTCCAGACTTCACTGTTGGCATGGTGTTTTTAGGCTGATGTGCAGTGCCATTTGTCCTCCAAACATGGTGTGTCTTATGGCATCCAAAGAGTTAAACTTTGCTCTCATCTGACCAGACTATATTCTCCCAGTATTTCACAGGCTTGTCCAAATGTTGTGCAGCAAACTTTAAACGAGCTTCAACATGCTTTTTCTTCAGCAATGGAGTCTTGCGTGGTGAGCGTGCATACAGGCCATGGCGGTTGAGTGCATTACTTATTGATTTCTTTGAAACAATTGTACCTGCTAATTCCAGGTCTTTCTGAAGCTCTCCACAAGTGGTCCTTGGCTCTTGGACAACTCTTCTGATAATTCTTTCATTCCTCTGTCAGAAATCTTGCAAGGAGCACCTGGTCGTGGCCAGTTTATGGCGAAATGATGTTCTTTCCACTTCCGGATTATGGCCCCAACAGTGTTCACTGGAACATTCAGAAGTTTAGAAATGCGTCTGTAACCAATGCCATCAGTTTGTTTTGCAACAATAAGGTTGCGAAGGTCTTGAGAGAGCTCTTTGCTTTTATCCATCATGAGATGTTTCTTGTGTGACACCTTGGTCATTAGACACCTTTTTATAGGCCATCAGTTGGGACTGAACCAGCTGATATTAATTTGCACTGACAAGGGGCCGGATTGCTTTCTAATTACTGATAGACTTCAGCTGTTGTCTTGGCTTTCTATGCCTTTTTGCACCACCCTTTCTTCATGTGTTCAATACTTTTTCCCTGTGTCGTTTCACATTATTACACATAACTTAATTTCTGAATTTATTTGTTTTGGTTTCTTTGTATGTATAGATTACTTGGGTTGTTACCAACATCTGGTGAAAAATTCATGTCAATAGCGCCTTTGGAAATATATTTACTGAGAAAATGGTGACATGTTCAATACTTATTTTACCCGCTGTAAATATATATATACATATATATATTTATATATATATGTATATATATATATATAAACTGGAAAAACAAAGTTCGGAAACTTGTGTATGGTGTATTATTTCTCTGTTGTATCAATGCTAATGGTCATTGTATTTTACATCGTTTGAAAGCCTGTTTATTTACCTTCGCAATGATGTCCAACTTGTAAGGATCATGCATTTGTGGGATGAGCAGCACAGCTGATGATGTGGGGAGTGCCCAAGAAAAATTTGCCAAAATGCTCTGCCGATGGTAAACAGTGTATTCTCCTAAGGCTACCAGGAAGCCTGCAATGACTGCCCTTCACCGTCAGGCCCGTTGGCGCTGGTGTCTCCAACACAGACAATGGAACCTGAACATGTGGGGGAATGTCATGTTCAGTGATGAGTCCAGGTTCTGTCTGCCAAAGTTGGATGGCAGGTCAAAGTATGGAGACGACGTGGAGAACGCTCTGCTGATTGTTGAACCGATGGAGTAACAGCTTCTGGTGGGGGCAGTGTCATGGTGTGGGGGGGGGCATCTCCCTCACTGGTAAAACAAGGCTTGTCATCATTGAAGGCCATCTCAAAGCAGGGAGATATCAGGATGAGATCCTGCAGCCAGTGGTGATCCCATATCTCCACAATCTGGGACCTAACTTCATCCTCCAAGAAACAACGCCCCCCCACAGAGCCAGGGTTATCACAGACTACCTCCACAATGTGGGAGGAGAGAGAATGGACCGGCCTCCAAGAGTCCACACCTCAACCCAACTCAACATGTAGGATCAGCTTGGGCGTGCTGTACGTGTTAGAGTGACCAACACAACCACGCTGGCTGACCTGCAACCAATCCTGGTTGAGGAATGGAACGCCATCCCACAGCAACGTGTGACCAGGTTGGTGACCAGCATGAGGAGGAGGTGCCAGGCTGTTGTGGCTGCGTATGGATCTTCCACCGCTACTGAGGCTCCTGACGGTGGATTTAATCAATCAATATGTCTTGTTTGTTCCTTGTTACTGATAGAGAGTTCAATCATCCACCAAACAACTCACAACAAGAGTCAACACCAACAGGAGAATACACTGTTTACCATCGGCACCGGGCTCCCCACATCATCAGCTGTGCTGCTCATCCCACAAATACATGATCCAACAAGTGTGACCTCATTGTGAAGGTCAATAAACAGGCTTTCAACATGTAGAATACAATGACCATTAGCATTGTAACAACAAAGACATAATCCACCAAACACAAGTTTAACAACTTTGTTTTTCCAGTATATAGACATATAGATAGACCCGACTCGAACCAGAGGGGTCTCTCATCGCCCCGTCGGGGTTAATTTCACAACATCATCTCTTACATATTGTTATATTATTGTGATATAAATTATATTATAAAGCTATAAAGTTTATTATACCTGATGAAACATGATTGTCCAGAACCTGCAGGACTCTGCAGGACTCTGCAGGACTATGGAGGACTCTGCAGGACTCTGGAGGACTCTGCCGGACTCTGCAGGACTCTGCAGGACTACGGAGGACTCTGGAGAACTCTGCAGAACTCTGCAGGACTCTGGAGGACTCTGGAGGACTCTGCAGGACTCTGGAGGACTCTGGGGGACTCTGCAGGACTCTGGAGGACTCTGCAGGACTCTGGAGAACTCTGGAGGACTCTGCATGACTCTGCAGGACTCTGCAGGACTCTGGAGGGTCTGGAGGATTCTGCAGGACTCTGCAGGACTCTGGAGGACTCTGCAAGACTCTGGAGGACTCTGGAGGACTCTGGAGGACCCTGCAGGACTCTGGGGGACCCTGGAGGACTCTGCAGGACTCTGGAGGACCCGTTTGGGTGTGAAACGTGGACTGTTTGAAGGAGGACCAGTCAGCTGGCGGCGTGTCAGCAGCTTCCTGGCTCTTCTCTCTCGCCGCCATCAACAACAATCATCATCACACTGTTACAGCGACAGCTAATTATTGATGCGTTGTGCTCTCCGTCCCGACTGGGAGTCCCGGTCGCTGCGTGGGTTTGAACCCCGGCCAGAGGAACTTGGCAGCGTCTCTCGACGGTTATTAATATTCCTAAAGGCCTGAGAAAATAAACTTCCTGTCAGAGACGGTTGCCATGGCGTCTCAGAGTTGACACGGCGATCCGACTGCAGCGTCATTGTTCCCGTCAGAAGCCCAACCGCTCATTATGCTCCGAGTTATGGTCCTTCTTTTCACAGATCTTTGTGTTGGTCTGAGAGACAGGAAGTGTCCCACTGAGAGACAGGAAGTGTCCCACTGAGAGACAGTGGGACCCCCCCACCCCCCCACTATACACGGTAGAAATTATATATTATACAGTATGTGATAGAAATGATCTGATGCTGATGAGATGATAAAACATGCATCCCACTAACGCCTGGGACTCCCCCCCCTCCCTTCCCCGCCCCCCCATATATATATTTATTAGAAACAGCCTCGTGTCGTATAATCAGTACATACGACCAGATAAAGTCAGACTCATCATGGACGGTTTTTACAGAAATATCTTTTTTCATTCCAAAAGCACTGGCGCCTACATTACCCATGATGCACCTCTCCCTCTCCCAGTGTTATGTGTTAATACTAGCAGCAGCTAACGTAGCACACTGATGAGGACTTCTATGAGACGCAGTGGCGGTTCGTGCATTTCACACCTAGGCCTTCAGTGATGTCCTAATTAGTCCGACTTGAACAAATACCCCTCATAATACCATAATTTATGACACAACGGCTAGAGATATCATTTACAAAAGCACACGCACGCAGTACTGGGCGTGGCATCACCTTAATCGTCTACAACACAGGCTATTTTCCGGAGCAATTACACATCAATAAATCTGCATCAGTAATTAGAACTTGTCACTATACGTGATACTGCAAACACTTAAAAATAAAAGGAAATTTAAAATCATTTGTCCACAAAGTTTTATTAAGTCCACCAAGAATATGCAATCTTTAACAAGATTTTACGCTAAATTACAAAATGGCAGTTTAATATAAGAAAAACAACAAGACGGTCACAAAACGAACTATTTGTTGAAAATAAAAGTAAACAAATCTTTTTCATTTGTTCTTGAGAATAGGCCTACATGCGACAGCGACACAATCACACAAGTCTCTGAGTACTTCCACTACAATCACACAGCTGCGCCAATGCACATTATTTACACACTGCAGAAGAGCAAGATTTTTTTTCATTTTTTTTGTATATTTGCCATTTCATTTATTTACCATTGATTTAATATGAATGAAATAACATTTCAAAAACATATTAAAAGTGAAAAAATAAGTAAATAAAAATGTTTGCACTCACCAAAACGGCTGTCCTCCAAAACACTTATTTAAATACAAAATCCATTCTCCTTTCTTTCCTCAAGAAGACTTCAATGACTTCGTTGTGCAGTTTGTCTGTGCGTTTCAGTTCCAACAATAAATCCTTTTCTATCGACATGGAGGCCAATGCTGAAAGCCGCGTCTGTCCAGTCGTGTTTCTGGCGTATGTTTTAATTCGCTTTAAGGCCGAGAATGACCGCTCAACAGAAGCAGTGGACACAGGGATTGTCACAGCCAAACAAGCCAGTGCGTAAAGTTGTGCCATACTCTCACTCAGTTCTTTATTCCGAAGAAAATCAAGGAGATCAGCTGGACTTTTCCCTTCAAAATCAGTCATGGCATACATTACAGTCAATTCTGTTTTTAGTCGGGGTAGATCGAACAGTGCGCCGTGACTTTGTGTTATGCTGGAAAAGGCTGTTTGCGGAAATTTTCTCCGGTATGTCTGAAAGTGCTGGGGGTCGAGAAGGGAGAGAAACAGTAATTTTTCGTGGTCTTGAAATCGATTCCGTATCTGGCAAAGAATGTTGTCCAGAATGTTGCTGTGGAGTTGTTGGTAGTGTGCGTGAAGGTCGCCTTGCGCCGCGCCCTGGCCTCTGCGAGCGCTTGGAGCACCTGAGATGCTCACTGTTTCTTCATAGATCTGATTAAATCCGCTCCTCGCTCGCTCAACTGTGTCACAAAACTCGTTTACCCTTGCCATACAGAACTGTACATCCAATGTTTTCTTCTGTAGTATTCCAAAGAGCACATCAGCATGCTCAAAAATCCCATTAAATGTTTTGAGCAAAAAACAAAACTCAAAATCGTCCAGACGTGTATTAAATCCATCTGCACAAAGCACAGTGTCCTCATCATACTCATCATGGTGTCCCAGTATGTGATCAAACAGCTCCTTTAGCACAACCCTCTTCTCGTGGACTGCATTCACCAATCTTGATGTATATTGCCACCGCGTTGGTGCAACATGAGGGAGACGCCGCTTACAGATGTCATCCAGTAGTTGAGCGCGCTTCGGGGATCTGGAGAAGAACGCAGCGAGGCCATTCAGGTTCGCAAAAAAAACCTTGCATTCTTTAATCTTTGAGGCCCCTTGAGTAAGTACTAAATTAAGACGATGTGCATAGCAGTGAATGAATAAAGCCATAGGTGCCCTCTCCTTAACTTTCGCCTGCACCCCATTTAGTCCAGATGCCATTACCGCTGCGCCATCGTAACACTGTGCCACAACTTTGTCCGGACAACATCCATATTCCTCGAGGAAACAGAAAATACGAGCAGCAATGTCATCAGCTCGTCTGCCACGAGTTACATCCTCATATTTGACAAAACGTTCCTTGACACCTGTTGGCGTTACATAGCGCAGGACAAGTGCGAGCTGTGCGGCATTGCCCACGTCTGTTGTCTCGTCCACCATTACAGCGACAAAGGGTGCATTTTTAATCTCCGTTTTGATCTCTTCTCCCATCACTTCAGCAATTGCATGAATTAGGTCATTTTGTATTTTGCCAGATGTCCCAGTAAACACTCTGTTAGTGGACAGGTGGTAATGCAAGTCTGTGTCATGCTCAGCAAGAAAAGAAAGAAGTTCCATGTAGTTGCCTCTATTTGAGGACTGAGTGCTTTCATCGTGTCCCCTAAATGAAAGTTCCTGTTTACCCCAAAACACGACACAATCAATCAGTCTTTTCAATATCTCCCTATTTTTCTTCACCATTTCATTGTGGAAGTCTCTTTCCCTGCGCACCTGTTCGTTGAGCTGTGAATCCACTCGGGTGTCCCCGAAAGTTTTTAAAAGTACCGTAGCTTGCAAGTGTCCAGTCGTGCTTTGGTGTCTCGTTGCTGCCTTGGTCAAACAATTCAAGTTTGCAAATCCAGTGTAGCTCCAAACGCCAAATCGATCCTTTGCAAACAAAAGGCATTCCCAGCAGAACAATTTGCAGCGCCCATCGGAAGCCGTAAGCCAGGGATACCGCTCATAGTTGCTCAACTGGAAATGGCGGACAAACCCTTTCCCCGCCTGAGACAGGTTAGCTAGCTCGGGGGTCGGCCGGCCTCCTCTCACAAGGTCTAGCTTCTCCTGAAAGGTCCGTCTTGAGAATGGCCTTGCGAGTATATCTGCTACCAAATCTGAGTTGTCCTCTCCTTCAGCCATTGTGGGTTGAAAAAGCGAGTAGATATACTTGGTTTTTCTGCTAAAGTTTCCGGGTCTGATCTGCTGTAGCTTGGTTGATTTGCATAGCGCTGCCTCCGCTGAGGGCTGAGGTCAAGTGAGTATCCAATCACAGGACGCGTACATTTCACGTTCAACGTGAGGCCTTCTAGCTGGCCTTACTGTGCCAACTCGTGATCTGATTGGCTATCGCAACTATCTATCAACTACATGTGCCCGTTCACGTACAGCGCACAGACGCCCTCACTGTTGATTCTGAAGGCGTCGGGCAGATTTCATACAGCCTGGCGACACAAGCTAGCTGAATTCTGATTGGATTAAAAACTTTGACCTAAAACTACAACACTGAAAGGAGCATAACCAAATGGATATAATATAACATAAAGAAAACAGTATGTAGAATAATTATATATATATATATTTAGAAAAAATACATTTTAAATGAAATTGACTTTTATTATAATTATGATAATGATGTCTGATTATGTTAGGCCAGCAGAGAAGGCCTTGCTGGCTCTGACGGCCCACCACTGATGAGACGTCAGACAGCTGGAGACACGAAAGACTGAATCAGACCTTTAACTCTTCATCTCCATCACTTCATCACGATCACGTCTTCTAACGGAGACGAACCAGAACCAGTTAACCTCTAACTAGAACCTCTCTCAGTCTCTATATACTGTATATCTATATACTCTACATCTATATACCCTACATCTATATACTCTACATCTATATATTCTACATCTAAATACCCTACATCTATATACCCTACATCTATATACTCTACATCTATATACCCTACATCTATATACTCTACATCTATATATTCTACATCTAAATACCCTACATCTATATACTCTACATCTATATACTCTACATCTATATACCCTACATCTATATACTCTACATCTATATATTCTACATCTAAATACCCTACATCTATATACTCTACATCTATATACTCTACATCTATATACTGTACAATTATATACTCTACATCTATACACTGTACATCTATATACTCTACATCTATATACTGTACAACTATATACTCTACATCTATATACTCTACATCTATATACTGTACAACTATATACTCTACATCTATATACTCTACATCTATATACTGTACAACTATATACTCTACATCTATATACTCTACATCTAAATACCCTACATCTATATACTCTACATCTATATACTCTACATCTAAATACCCTACATCTATATACCCTACATCTATATACTCTACATCTAAATACCCTACATCTATATACTCTACATCTATATACTCTACATCTAAATACCCTACATCTATATACCCTACATCTATATACTCTACATCTATATATTCTACATCTATATACTCTACATCTATATACTCTACATCTATATACTGTACAATTATATACTCTACATCTATATACTGTACATCTATATACTCTACATCTATATACTGTACAACTATATACTCTACATCTATATACTCTACATCTATATACTGTACAACTATATACTCTACATCTATATACTCTACATCTAAATACCCTACATCTATATACTCTACATCTATATACCCTACATCTAAATACCCTACATCTATATACCCTACATCTATATACTCTACATCTAAATACCCTACATCTATATACTCTACATCTATATACTCTACATCTAAATACCCTACATCTATATACCCTACATCTATATACTCTACATCTATATATTCTACATCTATATACTCTACATCTATATACTCTACATCTATATACTGTACAATTATATACTCTACATCTATAGTACTGTACAATTATATACTCTACATCTATATACTGTACATCTATATACTCTACATCTATATACTGTGAAACAGGTTAACAGGACCAGTTAAACTCTGACAGACGACCTGTAGAGTCCTACTCCTCTTCCTCAGCGTCGGTATTAGACGTTGCCGTAGTGACGGCGGTCTCCAGAGACGCTGACAGCCTATAATTTAAACGTGAGCAGAGAGACGAAGACGACTGAAGCAAAACTGTGTGGGCTCTGAACAGGCTCTGAACGGGCTCTGAACGGGCTCTGAACGCGGCGCTCATGGCAGCCGGCAATTATCCCATTTAGAGGAAATGTCAGTAAGACGGAGCTGCTGTTCACCTCCAGCTCTACTAACTCACTGCTTTATATAGACTAAACAACACGTTTACATCTTTAATCTACGACTACAAACACACAAGCAGACAATAAAGATTACTGCTGTTATACCTACCTATATCAACTATTGTCTATATATAGATATAGAGGAGTAATGTCTACCTGAGTCTATAACATTAATATATCATCAACTATTGTCTATATATAGATATAGAGGAGTAATGTCTACCTGAGCAGAGAATGAAGTTTATATATAGATGTAGAGGAGTAATGTCTACCTGAGCGGAGAATGAAGTTTATATATAGATGCAGATGAGTAATGTCTACCTGAGCGGAGAATGAAGTTTATATATAGATGTAGAGGAGTAATGTCTACCTGAGCAGAGAATGAAGTTTATATATAGATGTAGAGGAGTAATGTCTACCTGAGCGGAGAATGAAGTTTATATATAGATGCAGATGAGTAATGTCTACCTGAGCGGAGAATGAAGTTTATATATAGATGTAGAGGAGTAATGTCTACCTGAGCAGAGAATGAAGTTTATATATAGATGTAGAGTAGTAATGTCTACCTGAGCGGAGAATGAAGTTTATATATAGATGCAGATGAGTAATGTCTACCTGAGCGGAGAATGAAGTTTATATATAGATGTAGAGGAGTAATGTCTACCTGAGCAGAGAATGAAGTTTATATATAGATGTAGAGTAGTAATGTCTACCTGAGTCTTTGTCACCAGACTCCAGTCATGTTGTAACTGATTTAAGAGAGTGACCAGAGTTGTGGAGTCCTGATGGGACTGAGGAGAGTCTCTTCTGGTCTCCTCAGATTATCGGACTCACAGGTGGCGTTCTGCTCTCAATCCGTCCTCTAACATCCGTCCAGCTGCTGCAGGAAACATCTGTCCTGATTGCTTTTTTGTAAGACTGATTAACCACATAAATCCTCCACCTTGTGTGAGTGTAACGTCTGAGGATCAAAGTAAATCCTTCATCCGACATCATCCACTGCTCCCAGACCAGCCACACATATATATATATAGTATATACTGGAAAAACAAAGTTTGGAAACTTGTGTTTGGTCGATTATTTCTCTGTTGTATCAATGCTAATGGTCATTGTATTTTACATCGTTGGACAGCCTGTTTATTGACCTTCGCAATGATGTCCAACTTGTAAGGATCATGTATTTGTGGGATGAGCAGCACAGCTGATGATGTGGGGAGCGCCCAAGAACAATGTTCCAAAATGCTCTGCCGATGGTAAACAGTGTATTCTCATGAGGCTACCAGGAAGCCTGCAATGACTGCCCTTCACCGTCAGGCCCGTTGGCGCTGGTGTCTCCAACACAGACAATGGAACCTGAACATGTGGGGGAATGTCATGTTCAGTGATGAGTCCAGGTTCTGTCTGCCAAAGTTGGATGGCAGGTCAAAGTATGGAGACGACGTGGAGAACGCTATGCTGATTGTTGAACCGATGGAGTAACAGCTTCTGGTGGGGGCAGTGTCATGGTGTGGGGGGGGGGCATCTCCCTCACTGGTAAAACAAGGCTTGTCATCATTGAAGGCCATCTCAATGCAGGGAGATATCAGGATGAGATTCTGCAGCCAGTGGTGATCCCATATCTCCACAATCTGGCACCTAACTTCATCCTCCAAGAAACAACGCCCCCCCCACAGAGCCAGGGTTATCACAGACTACCTCCACAATGTGGGAGGAGAGAGAATGGACCGGCCTCCAAGAGTCCACACCTCAACCCAACTCAACATGTAGGATCAGCTTGGGCGTGCTGTACGTGTTAGAGTGACCAACACAACCACGCTGGCTGACCTGCAACCAATCCTGGTTGAGGAATGGAACGCCATCCCACAGCAACGTGTGACCAGGTTGGTGACCAGCATGAGGAGGAGGTGCCAGGCTGTTGTGGCTGCGTATGGATCTTCCACCGCTACTGAGGCTCCTGACGGTGGATTCAATCAATCAATATGTCTTGTTTGTTCCTTGTTACTGATAGAGAGTTCAATCATCCACCAAACAACTCACAACAAGAGTCAACACCAACAGGAGAATACACTGTTTACCATCGGCACCGGGCTCCCCACATCATCAGCTGTGCTGCTCATCCCACAAATACATGATCCTTACAAGTGTGACCTCATTGTGAAGGTAAATAAACAGGCTTTCAACATGTAGAATACAATGACCATTAGCATTGTAACAACAGAGAAATAATCCACCAAACACAAGTTTACTAACTTTGTTTTTCCAGTTTATATATATATAAATAACACATCATCCACTGCTCCTAGACCAGCCACTATATATATATATTCTTCTTCTTCTTCTTGATGACATCATTTGATGGCGGCAGCGGCGGCGGCGGCGGCATTAGAAGCATATTAAGTGCAGCAGAAGCAGATAAGCTCCAACAGATGTGTTTGGGTGTTGACATTGTTTGTATTCGTAGTCTGATAGATCAAAATGTTTCTCTCCTCTAATAGGCTTTTATTTTGTACATTTTGGATTTACCTCACACACACACACGCACACGTGCACGCACGCACGCACGCACGCACACACACACACACACACACACACACACACACACACACACACACACACACACACACACTTTAAAGGACCAGACCTGTCATCATCTGTTATCAGCTCTGTCACAATCACACTGTTAAAACAAATCATGCTGGAGAAACTACAGTCAAACTACAAAAAATACAGAAACTGAATTTGGACCTCCGTCTCGGTCTCCGTCTGGCGGCGGCGTTGTTTAAAACCTCGTCATCTCAAAGAAGGACTCCGGTCCAGTTAGACTTTACCTGAGTCAGAGAAGAACCGGGGCTGATGGGTAAGAACCCGGGCTGATGGGTAAGAACCGGGGCTGATGGGTAAGAACCCGGGCTGATGGGTAAGAACCCGGGCTGATGGGTAAGAACCCAGGCTGATGGGTAAGAACCCGGGCTGATGGGTAAATGGATTCAGGTGATTCAGATCAGTAACCAGGGAGACGGGGGGGGAAGGTAGGGGGGGGGTTCCCAGCTGATTGTCAGACAGTAAAACTATCTGAGAACATGATGAAATAAAAGTACTTTAATAAAACCAAGAAGACAATAAAAGCAGATAAAAGACAAAAACAAATCAAATAGAAGAATAAAAACTATTTAAAACATGAAGATTAGTAACTTACACAAACCTATTACTGTACACTAGTCACTCCTGGTCTCCACTGACCTGCTACAGCTGGATCTTAAAGCAACCACTTGAATACTGTGCTCACGTCCTAACCTTTTTAGTCAAGCTGCATGGATAGGCACTTAAAACTACAGAGCTGGAATGTCAAGGGTTTGAACCACCCCATTAAAAGAAAGAAGGTTTTCTCACACCTCAAACAACTTAAAACAGAAATAGCCTTCCTGCAAGAAACCCATATTCGCAGTTCAGACAGTGGTCGCCTTCTGTCAGGCTGGATGGGGCAGAAATTTCACTCCGCTTTTCAAGCCAAAGCCAGAGGGGTTTCAATCCTTATCAGTCAAAGGGTTTCCTTTAAACCACACAATGGGATTGCTGACAAGTTCGGTCGATATGTTACTGTATCTGGGAAATGATATGACACACTGGTAGTGCTTGTGAACGTGTACGCCCCTCACTCAGATGATGTAGGTTTTTTCGAACATTTATTTTCTCTGCTGCCAGACCTCAACACATACTTTCTCATACTTGGTGGTGATTTCAATTGTTGGCTAGACCCAGTTTTAGACCGATCTTCCACTAACCCCAGCACAATAAGTAAATCAGCCTCTTTCATTTAAGCCTTTCTCTCTGACTACGGTGTCTGTGATGTGTGGCGCTCTCTACATCCAAACGATAGGGAATACTCGCTCTTCTTGCACGTTCATCAAACATACTCCAGGATCGATTATTTTTTTATCGACAACCAACTAGTCCCGCTGGTTCAGTCCTGCGCTTATCAGAGTATTGTCATTTCAGACCACGCTCCTATTGGTTTGACCATGTCCCTCCCTGGCCTCCCACAGAGGAGCACGCACTGGCGGTTTAACTCAACCCTACTGTCTGACGATAATTTTGTGAAACATATGGAGAAAGAGATAGCCTTTTTTCTTACTACTAATATAACCCCTGAAACCTCTAGCCTAATTGTATGGGATGCTCTTAAAGCTTATCTTAGGGGGCAGATCATAGCATACACCGCTCAAGTGAAGAGAAAATCCTATAAAAAGCGCTTGGATCTGGCCCACCAAATTGGAGAGATTGACAAACAATATGCTCAGACTCAAAGTCCAGACCTTTATAAAAAACGATTAGAACTCAAAACCAAATTTGACCTGCTTACAACCCACTCAACTGAACACTTGCTTTTAAAAAACAAGGCCAGGTTTTACATGTACGGAGACAAATCTGACAAAATGATAGCCAACCAACTCAAAGGCTTTAAAGCAAAACAAAATATCTCTAAAATCCGAATGTCAAATTGTCACATAACTTCAGATCATTCACAAATTAATGAGACATTCAGGGATTTTTATTCCCAGCTTTACACCTCAGAGTCTCAGGCCGATTGTAATGTAATTCTTGACTTCCTGCGCAGTCTAAATATTCCCCAACTTTCTTTAGACTTCAGGAAGAGACTGGAAGAGCCCATTTCTCAGGCAGAAATAGCTTTAGCAATTTCCTCAATGCAGTCAGGTAAGAGTCCGGGTCCCGATGGTTTCCCGGCAGAATTTTTTTAAAAGTTCTCTTCGCTACTTTCCCCACAATTATGTTCAGTCCTATCTGAATCCTGTAGGCAAGGTTCCCTTCCTCAATCATTTACCGAGGCTTGTATCACTCTCATTGCTAAAAAAGGTAAAGACCCAACCGAATGTGCCTCCTACAGGCCTATCTCCCTCTTAAACACAGATGCTAAAATGTTGGCTAAGGTCCTAGCCCGTAGACTGGAGAATGTCATTCCTACAATTATATCCGAAGACCAAACTGGCTTTGTCAAGGGCAGACAATCGTACTTTAACATACGACGACTATTCAATATCATCTACTCTGCCTCTGAGAAAGTCCCTGAGTGTGTTGTGTCTCTCGATGCGGAGAAAGCATTTGACCGCGTTGAATGGAACTACTTATTTGCTGTTCTGGACAAATTTGGTTTCGGCCCGAAATTTACCTCGTGGATTAAGCTACTATATTTGCATCCCTCAGCCTCAATTCGTACTAACTCCCAGAGTCTAAACCATTCAACTTACATCGTGGAACCCGTCAAGGGTGCCCTCTGAGCCCCATACTTTTTGATCTGGCCATCGAACCGCTTGCCACAGCCTTCCGCAGTTGCAGGGACATATCTGGTATTCGGAGGGGCAAAACAGAGCATAGGGTCTCACTTTATGCTGATGACCTCATGCTCTTTGTCTCAAACCCGGGTACCTCACTACCCTCCGCTCTGTCGTTGCTCAATCAGTTTGGTCAATTTTCGGGATACAAATTAAATCTCAACAAAAGCGAGCTTTTTCCCATCAATGATGAAGCACGAGCCTTAGATCTCACCAACCCTAAGGTTAGGGTTGGTGAGGTCTAACCCTGCCTTTCAAAATTGAAAAAATAAGTTTTCCTATTCGGGCATCTCAATTACTAAAAAGTACAAAGATTTATTTAAGGAGAATTTTATTCTCTGTTAAACCAGATTAAACAAACACTGAAACAGTGGTCACCTCTGTCCATGTCTCTCGTGGGGCGTATCAATTCCATCAAAATGACCATCCTACCCAAATTTCTCTACCTCTTTCAGGCCCTACCACTTTTTATCCCCAAATCTTTTTTCAATCAACTTGATTCATTTATTTCCGCCTATATATGGCAGGGTAAGCGTCCCCGTCTTAGCAAGGTTCATCTCCAAAAAACCAAGGCTACTGGTGGTCTGGCACTTCCAAATTTCTGTTTCTATTATTGGGCTGCTAACTTGAGATGTCTTGCATTTTGGTCTTTCTTTTACAATCAGCCCGACTGTCCTTACTGGGTAGCGATGGAACTCCACTCGGACGATAACCTGTCTGTTCTCGCATTGCTTGGATCCTCGCTTCCACTCCACTCAATGAAACCTGTCAGGAACCCGGTAGTTAAACATTCTTTAAGAATATGGGCTCAATTTAGGAAATACTTTGACTTGGACAGCTTCTCTACTCTAAGCCCCATTGCGTCAAATCATCTTTTCAAACCATCTATTCAGGACCCTGTCTTCCAAGAATGGCACAGGAAAGGTATTGTGCGTTTCAAAGATTTATTTGTAGATAATACTTTGGCATCATTCGAGCAGCTAAGCAAAAAATTCAGTCTTCCTAAGTCCAACTTTTTTAGATATCTACAAGCAAGGTGCTTTGTGCTCTCTCAGTTGTCCAGCTCCTCTGCATCGACAGACACGACAATTGTCAATACGATCCTTTCTTTAAATCCATCACACAAAAGACTTATCTCCACTCTCTATGGCATGATATCAGACTTAAAGCGTGCCCCCATGGACAAACTCAGAGCAGCATGGGAGTTAGGCCTCTCTCTATCACCACATACATGGAATTCCATACTGAAGCAGGTTAACTCATCCTCTCTATGTGCTCGTCACTGCTTACTTCAGTTTAAAGTGGTGCATAAGGCTCAAATCTCAAAAGCCAAACTGTCTCGCATGTATCCTGAGATTAGTCCCAACTGTGACAAGTGCAAAAGCGCTGAAGCCTCCCTTATTCACATGTAATGGTCATGCCCTAGTCTTACAAACTATTGGACGGAGATCTTTCACACTCTATCTCAGGTGTTAAACGTCAAATTAGAACCAAACCCTCTGGTTGCTCTGTTCGGGGTCACCGGAAGTGAGACGCAATTAACTGCAGAAAAACGATGCACCTTATCCTTTGTTTCCCTTCTGGCTCGGCGAGCAATCCTGCTCAGGTGGAAGGGCGCTGCCCTTCCCACTCACACACAATGGTTGGCGGACATCATGTCTTGCTTAAAGCTTGAGAAAATCAGATACTCGCTTCAGTATTCACATGGGAGATTCCTGAAAGCATGGGGCCCTTTTTTAGATACATTCCAGACACTGTAAATACTTGATTACTAAGTGCAGCGTGACTCCATCACACAGTATTCAATCATTCATCGCAGGTCATTGGCGTGACAGTTAGCTTTCCACATGGCGTTCTGGCGGTGACTGGGGAGGGATTGTTTTATTGATTATATACATCCTTTGTTTTGACTTGTTTATTTGTTGGAATTGATGCCAGCTGTTAATAATGTATACTCATACCTGTCATTCTTTTTTGGTTACCGAATAGCACTGGACTTTTGCTATATACTGAAAAAAAAACAATAAAAAGATCTTGATTTAAAAAAACATGAAGATTAAATATAATAATGATAATAAAGCTGAAGAACTCTCAACACTTTGATTCATCTTCTATCAGCAGGTCGACCCATAACCCCTGACCCCTAAACCCATAACCCCTAAACCCTAACCCCTGACCCCTAAACCCATAACCCCTAAACCCTAACCCCTGACCCCTGACCCCTAAACCCATAACCTCTAAACCCTAACCCCTAACCCCTGACCCTGGACCCCTAAACCCTAACCCCTGAACCCTGAACCCATAACCCCTAAACCCTAACCCCTAAACCCATAACCTCTAACCCCTAACCCCTAAACCCTAAACCCTAACCCCTAACCCCTAACCCTGGACCCCTAAACCCTAAACCCTGACCCCTAACCCCTAAACCCTGACCCCTAACCCCTAAACCCTAAACCCTAAACCCTGACCCCTAACCCCTAAACCCTAAACCCTAAACCCTGACCCCTAACCCCTAACCCCTGACCTCGGGTGAAGTGTGATTTCAGCTCTGCCTTTAACATCATCTCCACCTGCAGGAGGATCACAGACACGACTCCTCATCAACAAGACCCGGGACCCCCTCCGAGTCCTCCTGACCCCCCTGTGAGGTTGGTGGACGTCCACAGAGACACCCCCCTTTGTGAGCTGTTGGACACCTGGTTGTGTGATGGTGTGTAGATGTCCTCTGAACACCTGGTTGTGTGATGGTGTGTAGACGTCAGGTCGTGTTTGTTAGAGGATGTAAATGAAGTTCTTGTGTTTATGTATCAGCAGCAGATTATCTCTGAGCTTCTACGAGAACAAACATCAACAACACGGCTTTATACATCAGTGTGTATGTGAGAGTGTATGTGAGAGTGTGATGGAGAGTGTGTATGTGAGAGTGTGTATGGAGATTGTGTATATGAGTGTGTATGTGAGAGTTTGTATGTGAGAGTGTGTATATGAGAGTGTGTATGTGAGTAGTTTGTATGTGTAGGTGTAATGAGTGTGTATGTGAGAATGTGTATGTGAGTGTGTATGTGAGAGTGGTATGTGAGAGGTGTGTATATGCGTGGTGTATGTGCGCTAGTGTGTCTGTGCGTGTGTTGTTCTGTGTCTTTGCGTGTGTCTGTGCGCGTGTGTCCCTGTGCGCGGTGTCCTGCGCGTGTGTCTGTGCGCGTGTGTCTGTGCGCGTGTGTCTCTGCGTGTGTCTGTGGCGCCTGTATGTCTGTGCGTGTGTCTGTGACGCGTGTGTCTGTGCGCGTTGTCTGTGCCGTGTGTCTGTGGCGCGTGGTGTCTTGCGTGTGTATGTCGCGTGGGTGTCTGTGCGCGTGTGTATCTCGCGTAGTGTCTGTGCGCGTGTGTCTGTGCGCGTGTGTCTCTGCAGTGTAGTCTGTGCGCGCTGTGTCTGTGCGCGTGTTCTCTGCCGTGTGGTCTTGCGCGTGTGCCTGTCCGCGTGTGTCTGTGCGCGTGTGTACTGTGCGCGTGTAGTCTCTTGCGTTGTGCTTGTGCGCGTGGTGTCTGTGCGACGTGTGTTTCTGTGCGCGTGTGAGATTCGTGCTCGTGTGTCTCTGCGCTGGTGTCTGTGCGCGTGTGTCTGTGCGCGTGTGTCTGTCCGCGTGGTGTCTGTGCGCGTGTGTCTGTGCGCGTGGTGTCTCTGCGCGTTCTGTCTGTGCGCGTGTGTCCCTGCGCGTGTGGTCTCTGCTCGTGTGTCTGTGCGCGTGTGTCTCTGCGTGTGTCTGTGCGCGTGTGTCTTGCGCGTGTGTCTCTGCGCGTGTGTCCTCTGCGCGTGTGGTCTGTGCGTGTGTCTGTGCGCGTGTGTCTGTGCGCGTGTGTCTGTGCGCGTGTGTCTCTGCGCGTCTGTCTGTGCGCGTGTGGTCCCTGCGCGTGTGTCTCTGCGCGCGTGTCTTGCTCGTGTGTCTCTGCGTTGTGTCTGTGCGCGTGTGTCTGTGCGCGTCTGTCTATGCGCGTGGTGTCTGTGCGCGTAGTGTCTGTGCGCGTGTGTCTGTGCGCGTGTGTCTGTGCGCGTGTGTCTGTGCGCGTGTGTCTGTCCGCGTGTGTCTGTGCGCGTGTGTCTGTCGCGCGTGTGTCCCTGCGCGTGTGTCCCTGCGCCTGTGTCTGTGCGCGTGTGTCTCTGCGTGTGTCCTGTGCGCGTGTGTCTGTGCCGTGTGTCTCTGCTGTGTCTGTGCGCGTGTGTCTGTGCGCGTGTGTCTCTGCGCGTGTGTCTGTGCGCGTGTGTCTGTGCGTGTGTCGTGCGCGTGTGTCTGTGCGCGTGTGTCTCTGCGTGTGTGTCTGTGCGCGTGTCGTCTGTCGCGTGTGTCTGTGCTCGTGTGTCTGTGCGCGTGTGTCTGTGCGCGTGTGTCTCTGCGCGTGTGTCTGTGCGCGTGTGTCTGTGGCGTGTGTCTGTCCGCGTGTGTCTGTGCGCGTGTGTCTGTGGCGTGTGTCTGTGCGCGTCTGTCTGTGCGCGTGTGTCACCTGCGCGTGTGTCCCTGCGCGTGTGTCTGTGCGCGTGTGTCTCTGCGTGTGTCTGTGCGCGTGTGTCTGTGCGCGTGTGTCTCTGCGCGTGTGTCCCTGCGCGTGTGTCTGTGCGGTGTGTCTCTGCGTGTGTCTGTGCGCGTGTGTCTGTGCGCGTGTGTCTGTCGCGTGTGTCTGTGCGCGTGTGTCTCTGCGTGTGTCTGTGCGCGTGTGTCTGTGCGCGTGTGTCTCTGCGCTGTGTCTGTGCGCGTGTGTCTGTGCGCGTGTGTCTGCGTGTGTCTGTGCGCCTGTGTTCTGCGTGTGTCTGTGCGCGTGTGTCTGTGCGCGTGAGTGTCTGTGCGCGTGTGTCTGTGCGCGTGTGTCTCTGCGTGTGTCTGTGCGCGTGTGTCTGTGCGCGTGTGTCTCTGCGCGTGTGTCTGTGCGCGTGTGTCTGTGCGCGTGTGTCTCTGCGTGTGTCTGTGCGCGTGTGTCTGTGCGCGTGTGTCTCTGCGCGTGTGTCTGTGCGCGTGTGTCTGTCCGCGTGTGTCTGTGCGCGTGTGTCTGTGCGCTGTGTCTCTGCGTGTGTGTCTGTGCGCGTGTGTCTGTGCGCGTGTGTCTGGCGCGTGTGTCTGTGCGCGTGTGTCTCTGCCGTGTGTCTGTGCGCGTGTGTCTGTGCGCGTGTGTCTGTCCGCGTGTGTCTGTGCGCGTGTGTCTGTGCGCGTGGTAGTCTCTGCGCGTCTGTCTGTGCGCGTGTGTCCCTGCGCAGTGTGTCTCTGCGCGTGTGTCTGTGCCGTGTTCTCTGCGTGTGTCTGTGCGCGTGTGTCTGTGCGCGTGTGTCTCTGCGCGTGTGTCTCTGCGCGTGTGTCTGTGCGTGTGTCTGTGCGCGTGTGTCTGTGCGCGTGTGTCTGTGCGCGATGTGTCTCTGCGCGTCTGTCTGTGCGCGTGTGATCCCTGCGCGTGTGTCTCTGCGCGCGTGTCTGTGCGCGTGTGTCTCTGCGTGTGTCTGTGCGCGTGTGTCTGTGCGCGTCTGTCTCTGCGCGTGGTGTCTGTGCGCGTGTGTCCTGTGCGCGTGTGTCTGTGCGCGTGTGTCTGTGCGCGTGTGTCTGTGCGCGTGTGTCTGTCCGCGTGTGTCCTGTTCGCGTGTGTCTTGCGCGTGTGTCCCTGCGCGTGTGTCCCTGCGCCTGTGTCTGTGCGCGTGTGTCTCTTGCTTGTGTCTGTGCGCGTGTGTCTGTGCGCGTGTGTCTCTGCGTGTGTCTGTGCGCGTGTGTCTGTGCGCGTCGTGTCTCTGCCGCGTGTGTCTGTGCGCGTGTGTCTGTGCGTGTGTCTGTGCGCTGTGTCTGTGCGCGTGTCTCTGCGCTGTGTGTCTGTGCCGTGTGTCTGTGCGCGTGTGTCGTGCGCTGTGTCCTGTGCGCGTGTGTCTGTGCGCGTGTGTCTCTGCGCGTGTGTCTGTGCGCGTGTGTCTGTGCGCGTGTGTCTGTCCGCGTGTGTCTGTGCGCGTGTGTCTGTGCGCGTGTGTCTGTGCGCGTCTGTCTGTGCGCCGTGTGTCCCTGCGCGTGTGTCCCTGCGTGTGTCTGTTGCGCGTGTGTCTCTGCGTGTGTCTGTGCGCGTGTGTCTGTGCGCGTGTGTCTCTGCGCGTGTGTCCCTGCGCGTGTGTCTGTGCGCGTGTGTCCTGCGTGTGTCTGTGCGCGTGTGTCTGTGCGAGTGTGTCTGGCGCGTGCGTATGTGCGCGTGCGTATGTGCGCGTGGTGTCTGTAGCCGTGTGTCACGCGCGTGTGTCTGTGCGCGTGTGTCTGTAGAGGTGTGTCTGAGTGTGTCTGTGCGCGTGTGTCTGTGCGCGTGTGTCTGTGCGCGTGTGTCCCTGCGCGTGTGTCCCTGCCGTGTGTCTGTGCGCGTCTGTTCTGCGTGTGTCTGTGCGCGTGTGTCTGTGCGCGTGTGTCTGTGCGAGTGTGTCTGTGAGCTGTGTCTCTGCGTGTGTGATCTGCGCGTGTGTCTGTGCGCGTGTATGTGCGCGTGTGTCTCTGCGCGTGTGTCTGTGCGCGTGTGTCTCTGCGCGTGTGTCCTGCGCGTGTGTCTGTGCGCGTGTGTCTCTGCGCGTGTGTACTGTGCGCGTGTGTCTCTGCGAGTTGTCTGTGCGCGTGTGTCTCTGCCGAGTGTGTATGTGAGCGTGTGTCTATGTGGGTGGGGGGGCCTCAGGGCTCCTCAGTCAGCGGGGGAGGGGGGGAGACATTACATAAGCACTTAGCTGCATGAATACTCCTCAAATACCTGCATTAGAGGACCTAATCTGCTTACAGAGACATTATGGGATGCACTCTGCTGTGTGACAGGTGTCTCTGCATTAGGATGAAGATTATCGAGGCTCGGATGCTGCACTCATCTTCAATAAGAGACAGACCGGAGCTGAGGGGGGACACTACTACACACTACTACACACTACTACACACTACTACACTACTACACTATACGGGGGGACCGCTTAATCCCCCTCGGAGATCCAGATAGATACACCGTAACAATACCAGTCTCTGCGCCACCTACACACTACTACACACCACTACACACTACACACTACTACACACTACTACACACCACTACACACCACTACACTATACATCACTACACACCACTACACACCACTACACACTACTACACTATACATCACTACACATCACTACACACTACTACACTATACATCACTACACACCACTACACACTACTACACACTACTACACACTACTACACACTACTACACACTACTACACTACTACACTATACGGGGGGACCGCTTAATCCCCCTCGGAGATCCAGATAGATACACCGTAACAATACCAGTCTCTACGCCACCTACACACTACTACACACTACACACTACTACACACTACTACACAACCACTACACACTACTACACTATACATCACTACACACCACAACACACCACTACACACTACTACACTATACATCACTACACATCACTACACACTACTACACACCACTACATACCACTACACACTACTACACATTACTACACTATACATCACTACACAACTACACACCACTACACACTACTACACTATACATCACTACACAACTACACACCACTACACACCACTACACTATACATCACTACACACTACTACACACCACTACACACTACTACACTATACATCACTACACACCACTACACACCACTACACACCACTACACACTACTACACTATACATCACTACACACCACTACACACCACTACACATTACTACACACCACTACACACTACTACACACCACTACACACTACTACACTATACATCACTACACACTACTACACACCACTACACACCACTACACACCACTACACACTACTACACTATACATCACTACACACTACTACACTATACATCACTACACATTACAACACTATACATCACTACACATCACTACACACTACTACACTATACATCACTACACACCACTACACACTACTACACACCACTACACACTACTACACTATACATCACTACACACTACTACACACTACTACACTATACATCACTACACACCACTACACACCACTACACACTACTACACTATACATCACTACACATCACTACACACTACTACACTATACATCACTACACACCACTACACACTACTACACACTACTACACACTACTACACTATACATCACTACACATCACTACACACTACTACACACCACTACACACTACTACACATTACTACACTATACATCACTACACACCACAACACACCACTACACACCACTACACACCACTACACACTACTACACACTACTACACTATACATCACTACACACCACTACACACTACTACACACCACTACACACTACTACACTATACATCACTACACATTACTACACTATACATCACTACACACCACTACACACTACTACACTATACATCACTACACACCACTACACACCACTACACACTACTACACACCACTACACACTACTACACACCACTACACACCACTACACTATACATCACTACACACTACTACACTATACATCACTACATACTACACATCACTACACATCACTACACACCACTACACACCACTACACACTACTACACTATACATCACTACACACCACTACACACTACTACACACCACTACACACTACTACACTATACATCACTACACATTACTACACTATACATCACTACACACTACTACACACCACTACACACTACTACACTATACATGACTACACACCACTACACTACACACCACTACACACTACTACACACCACTACACTACACACTACTACACACCACTACACACTACTACACTATACATCACTATACATCACTACACATCACTATACATCACTACACATCACTACACATCACTACACATCACTACACATCACTATACATCACTACACACTACTACACACTACTACACACCACCACACACCACTACACACCACTACACACTACTACACACTACTATACACCACTACACACTACTACACACCACTACACACCACTACACACTGCTACACACCACTACACACTACTACACACCACTACACACCACTACACATCACTACACATCACTACACATCACTATACATCACTACACATCACTACACATCACTACACATCACTATACATCACTACACATCACTATACATCACTACACATCACTATACATCACTACACATCACTACACATCACTACACATCACTACTACCTGCAGTAGCGTTAGGAGGACAGTGTTCAGGCCTGCAGTAGCGTTAGGAGGACAGTGTTCAGGCCTGCAGTAGCGTTGGGAGGACAGTGTTCAGGCCTGCAGTAGCGTTAGGAGGACAGTGTTCAGGCCTGCAGTAGAGTTAGGACAGTGTTCAGGCCTGCAGTAGCGTTGGGAGGACAGTGTTCAGGCCTGCAGTAGCATTGGGAGGACAGTGTTCAGGCCTGCAGTAGAGTTGGGAGGACAGTGTTCAGGCCTGCAGTAGAGTTGGGAGGACAGTGTTCAGGCCTGCAGTAGAGTTGGGAGGACAGTGTTCAGGCCTGCAGTAGAGTTGGGAGGACAGTGTTCAGGCCTGCAGTAGAGTTGGGAGGACAGTGTTCAGGCCTGCAGTAGCATTGGGAGGACAGTGTTCAGGCCTGCAGTAGTGTTGGGAGGACAGTGTTCAGGCCTGCAGTAGAATTGGGAGGACAGTGTTCAGGCCTGCAGTAGAGTTGGGAGGACAGTGTTCAGGCCTGCAGTAGCGTTAGGAGGACAGTGTTCAGGCCTGCAGTAGCGTTAAGGACAGTGTTCAGGCCTGCAGTAGCGTTGGGAGGACAGTGTTCAGGCCTGCAGTAGCGTTAGGAGGACAGTGTTCAGGCCTGCAGTAGAGTTAGGAGGACAGTGTTCAGGCCCTGCAGTAGCGTTAGGAGGATAGTGTTCAGGCCTGCAGTAGCGTTGGGAGACAGTGTTCAGGCCTGCAGTAGCGTTAGGAGGACAGTGTTCAGGCCTGCATAGAGTTAGGACAGTGTTCAGGCCTGCAGTAGCGTTAGGAGGACAGTGTTCAGGCCTGTCAGTAGTTAGGACAGTGTTCAGGCCTGCAGTAGCGTTGGGAGGACAGTGTTCAGGCCTGCAGTAGAGTTAGGACAGTGTTCAGGCCTGCAGTAGCGTTAGGAGGACAGTGTTCAGGCCTGCAGT
>VHQL01001465.1:0-22039 GCA_014673565.1 Sebastes schlegelii
GGTCCTAAATATCTGTTGGTGCAAACATTTTCCTCTGTTTGTTAGAAAGTCTAAAGTCAAGCAAATTGAAAATGTACTAATGTACTGTGGAGCCTGGACCTGATTATAAAATGCAGTCTAAAACCAGTGTAAAAACACTAAATCACACTTTTAAATGGGGTGAAGTTAGAATCTGAATATTTTGCCCTTCAGGCTTCCTAAATGGTAGAAACACGTCACACTTTTGCTGAAACACAGTCCAGTTCCAGTTAGTAAATGTTACTGCGGTACCTGACATTTAACTGATGTTAAAAACATCACCAGGGTGCAGGATGTCAGTATATGATTAGCACTTGCAGCTTCCTGTTAGCAAATCCTGGAAACTGACGTTAAGAGAGATACTGCACGAAGCCTGATTAGAAGATGAAGAGGAAACTGCACATGTGACCAAAGAGCAGAGCTGATAAGTCTTAACTCTTAAGTTTCCAGAAGCCTCGGTTTGAGTCCAGGACGACCCTTCACACTCTGAAGATGAAGCTTACTGAGGCTGACGTTCTTCACTTACTCAAAATCAAAGAAGTTGATGTTAGCCAGGCTTAATGCTCTTATGTCACTGGTCATATTATGAACTGTAAGTTTCAGATGTCTTGGAGGTCAACTAATAAAGCATAAGGCCTAATGTGTTGCAGTGCATGCATGGCAGACGTTGAAAGAGAACAGAAACATGCTGTGATGATTTCATGACAGCTGTTAATGGTTTAATTGACAGTTACACTAACACATGGAAGAGCAATCAGAGAATAAAGGAACGGAGAGGAAACAACGAACCTATCTCTGATAATGCAACAACTGCAAATGAATTCAATGTTTTTTTGTAGAGTCAGTACAGGAACTTGCAGAGAATATTTGAACCAGTAGAACCAACACCCAACATGGTGGACCAGAACACTAGAAATCTATTCTTTACATCAAAGAGGTCTAAGTAAGCAAAATGATGAGTCACTTCAGCAACTCAAAGGCCAAAGACATCAAACTTGATTCTGCACTGATAAAGAAATACAGAACCCAACTACTTGAGCCAATAACAAATCAGTTACTGCATCAGCAACATTTGGATTCAGACCCAAACAGTCTACTGAGACTGCCATCTAATTGAAAATAAATAAATAAAGGCTATAAAGGATGAAGGCCATGCTGTGGGAGCAGTTTGTTCAATACAGTTAATCAGTGAGTTGATATCCAAACTTCCCAAATTTCAATTATCTAACTATGCCTCACAATTGTTTGACACGTACCTCAGGGGAAGAGAACAACATGTGAGAGTCAGTGGGGAAATGTACACCCTCCATGCCAATAGCATGGGGATAACCCAGGGGCAGGTTCTAGGTCCTTTCCTATTTAGCATGTATATAAACGATACCTGAGAGTTGTCCTGGGGTTGGCTGCCAAATGTATGTCGATGATGCGGCCATTTATACATTTGCAAGATCATCATTAACATTATCCCTTCATAACTGTGTAATTAGCACACATACACCAATCAGCCATAACATTATGGACCACCTGCCTAATACTGAGTAGGTCCCGCCTTTTGCCGCCAAAAGAACCCTGACCTGTCGAGGCATGGACTCCACTAGACCTCTGAAGGTCTGCTGTGGTATCTGGCACCAAGCCGTCGGTAGCCGATCCTTTAAGTCCTGTAAGTGCGAGGTGGGGCCTCCAGGGATCGGACTTGTTTGTCCAGCACATCCCACAGATGCTCCATTGGATCGAGATCTGGAGAATTTGGAGGCCGAGTCAACACCTCGAACTTGTTGCCGTCCACATGATGTCAAAGAAAAGTGATTCATCAGACCGGGCCACCTTCTTCCATTGCTCCGTGGTCCAGTTCTGATGCTCACATGCGCTTTTGGTGATGGAGACGGGTCAGCACCAGCATCAATGTTATTCAGTGTATATCTACATACTGTATATAGGCCTGTCTGTTGTAATGTTTGTATACCTATATGTTATGATAACAAGGTTGATCTATGTTGTTTAACTGGAATACATTTTAATTCAATTGATCAGGTTTTATTCAGTGGTTTATATCATATCGGTGTTTGGTACCGTTCTGCAGCGGATGTAGTCCTCTTCAACAGGTTCCAACTACGGCTAAAAGAACTCTGAATTCTGCATGTCAGATCATCTCTCTCACTCCTGCTCTGGTCTTGATTGCTGACCCGTCAGCTGCTCTGAAAGAGACTTCAACAAGGAAGGACTTTAAATAGAGGACATTCTGAACTGGCAATGATGCCAGGACGGCTACAAGTCACGAGAAGGGGGTTTGGAGAAATGGCACAGAGACCCGCTACACCAGAGAGAGAGATGGAGATGGGAAAAAAGATTCATGCCGAGTCGCACTGAGGAAACGTGTCAGCTGACCATATCCAAATGATATAGCCACTGACGGAGAGAAACGAGTCACGCCGAGTTTGGCCCGGGGATCCAACAGATCCAAAGGCTGAGGTCCAGACGGAACCTGGTACCACTCCTGGTAACCAGCACAACCTCCTATCTGCCACATCACAAAACATTGAAAGGTGGTAGAAATACATCTTAAATAAGGTTTGTTTAAGAAATTGATATCATCAATAAGCTCTTTTTACTAAATTGGGTGGCACATGGTAGAACTCTGATATTAAAACTAATTGTGTGTGATATCTGAAGCTGAGTGTCATCACTCTCCTGCACATTTTACGACAATTCATGGTTTAGTCATTTTTTTATTTTTGGATATTAAATAAACATATTTTGATATTAATTAATGATTGATTATTAATCTGCTCCGTACAATAACGCTTCAACAGCATCACTGTGTTAGTTTTTAAACCTGACCTCAAACCACTCATGGTGTTGCTCAACACATGAATTCAGATAAACATCTCTCTGATAAACATCACTCAGCACATCTTCGTGTAAGTTTTACCATTAAGTATTCATATTATGTTTTATTTGAATTTACATATTTCACCAAATAGATGCCTCAAAATAAGATATCTCATGTCCTGAGAGAAAACAGCCCAAATTACACTGAAAATTAAAAAGTTATATAAAAGAAAAAGAAAAAAAACCAGCAGAACTGCCTCAGGGGGCTGGGCCTGACTCTTGGTCTGATAAAGAGACAGAGACAGCAGATGAAGAAGACACAGTGACAGGCACATTGAGTGGACATGGATCACAGAGTGCTGATTGTGCTGCTCTGGACCTCAGGTAGGACTCTGGTTTAATGATGGACGTTTGAAACTCTTAATAAGTGAGGCAGAGAGCTGAGAGAAGCTGTGTGCTTTCAGGATGTTTCTATACTTGCTTAGAGGCAGAGACCAAATAGCATGTGTTCACTCAGGTCTGAAACTCACGTTGTCTCTGATCCAGCGTGCTGGGTGTGGTGGTACTGATGTCTCTGAGTGGGTCATATTCTGAAGAACCTCTGGACAGGATGCACAGACCGACGGTCCCTATAATATTAATATTACAGGAGAAACATACTGTATTATAATCACATCTAGAACCAGAACAGAATGTACATTACTATATGATATGATCAATTAAAACTAGATAAAGATTTATTAAATCATAAGGTATAAATACAATACAGATGACAGAAACATCAGTTAACAGGAATATTTTTGTTAAATATTAGGCTATTATATTATTATTATTATTATTATTATTATTATTAATTTATATCATATTATATAAAAAAAGGTGTAAAGTAGTAGTAAAATAAATGCAAAAAATAAATAAATGCAAATATAAATACATTTATTTAAAAAATAATAAAAACAAATAAATAAAAAATAATTAAAACAGACAAGTAAATAAATAAGGGACTTAATACAAACAGATATCGATTTATGTCACATTTTATCAATTACTTAATGGCTACATGTATTTTTTGATCATTTTTGCTATTATTTATTGATTGATTTGATTGAACCAAAAACTAATATTAATGTATTAATTGTGTCCCTTTTATTTATTTTTCTTGCATTCATTTATTTATGCATTTGCATGTATGTATTTATTATTATTATTTCATATTATATAAAAGCGTGTAAAGTAGGCTCTTAAATTCACTATAAAATCAACAAACCCTTCCACTTATATTCTCAGTCCGTGTATATTTGATATTATAGGAATATTGGGGCGTGAAACTAAACGGAGTTAAAAACTGAAAAGTAAAAAACAGGCTTAATAATAGATTAAACTTATATAGCGCTTTTAAAGATCTCAAAGACGCTTTACACTTTCGGGGGGAAACGGTGTGAGACAAACAGGAGACGAACGACAAACACAGGCGACATACAGAGGCACACTCTCATACATACACACGGACAAATGGGTAAGGGGAGGCGGGCTACAAGTAAGCAGAGCAGAAAAGATGGGTCTTGAGGCGGGACTGGAATAAGGTGAGGGAATCGGAGTCTCTGCTGAGTTTTGGGAGGGAGTTCCAAAGCTCGGGAGCTGCCCTGGAGAATGCTCTGCTTAGTTTGTGGTGTTTTATTCATGACGTCCATCCCGTCTGTCCTCAGAATCAGCAGCTGTCAGTTCTTTCTCTGCACAGAGAGTTTGTTTTTATCTCTGTTACCTCCTAGAGTAGATGTTTAGGACGCCGCAGGCTCATGAAGCCAGCAGAACGGCCACATCGCAGTCAAGTGCATCAGCAGCGCGCCAAACGCTTCATTTTATAACAGGTTTTATTTATTTGTTCATTTATTTTTTGGTATTTCTTTTAAAATGTATGTATTTGAATGCTCTGACCCCATGACTAATGTTGAGTGACAGCCCCATTATTTGCATAATAAGGCAGAAATGAATAAAGACATTTAAAAAGAAATGTGTAAAGAAAAGAATACAGAAATAAATAAGGGGTGAAATGCAAAGGTAAAATCATGCAGAAATAAATAAATAAATGCATAGATACATTTAAATATAAATGTATATAAAAATAAATGCAAAAATAAAGAAATAAATGCAAAAAATTAATAAAATGTAAATTAAAAAACATAAACAAATAAAAGGGAAAATAAAACAGCATATAAATAAAAAGAGAATTAATGCAAAAATAAATAAATAAAAAATCTAATTAAAACAGAAATATCCATTTATGTCACACTTTATCAATTAATCAACGGCTACATTTATTTATAATATTATTTTTCCTACATTTATTGACAAATTTACTTGTCATGTCAAGAGGTCAGAACATACAAATACAGACATTTAAAAATAAATATAAAATAAATGAAAAATAAATAAATAAAAAATAAATGCATCAATACATAAAAGGGAAAATAAAACAGAAGAGTAAATAAATAATCAAGAATCAGAACAGAATGTATGTTACTATATGATCTATTAAAACTAAGATAAAGATTTAATAAATCATAAATTAAAATACAAAACAGATGACAGAAACGTCAATTAATAAGAATATTTTTTAATTATTCTTGTTCTTTTTCTTCTTATTATATTATATCATATTATATAAAAGGGTATAAAGTGGCTGTTAAATTCACTATAAAATCAATAAACTCTACTATTTATATTCTCAGTCCCTGTATGGATATTATTTGATATTATAGGAATATTGGGGCTTGAAATGATAAATCAGGATGAGCCAACACACGGCTCGGCGTTGGGGAGGGGGGTGAGAACGAGGGTGCTGTAATTTATCAATACAATGTTCACCTACTTTCTGTAAAATAATCAGTGAACCGTTCGTCATACTTTTTTTGTAATTTGTGAACAAATATAATTAATGAAACATTATTTTAAAGCTTTCTGAATCTGCTCTTTTGATTTACAGAATATGATTTTACAGGGCAAATATTTCCAGAAGAATTAAATGTTCAGACGAAGGCTGTGAAATGTGTAAATAATAAAATAATAATAATTTAACTAGAACAAGTTTTCTCTTTGAGCTTTTTGGGCGTTATCATGATGGTCAAACATTATGTTAAATTACATAGTTTTAGGTCAAAAGCCTTTATTGTTTTCTTAATTCTTAATCTCCATTAACAGAAAACATTGTGGACTTCACTAATGTCTAAACCATGGCTACGTCCCTGTATGGAATAGTTATGGCTCGGTTACACATTGTTTTCACTAACTTTCAGCTTACTATGACCTTAATCAGAACTGAATGCCAATCACAATGTCACTGTGCTGTGTGGACATATTTATGTAGCCAGAACTTTGGTATAAACACAGACACACACAAACAATAGTCTGGTATCACCCTCTGGTGGCTACAGCTAGAAATACAAGGAGGCCAAGATGTCTGGTTACTTGCTGTTAACAAAGTAAAAGCCCCAAACAATTACACAGTAATTCATTATTGTTGTTAACAACAACATATTTCACTATTTGTTACAGTATTAGTACTATTTTACTTTAAAATTCAATAAACAAATTAAACCATAAAACATTTATTTTCTTTTGACCCTGTTAAGATCTTCTGAAATATTTGAGAAGGAATTTCAAAATAAAATATATTTGATAACAATTATATGAGAATAAATCTATTAATAAACAGCTGTTTAGGGGAATAAAGGTGGAACTCTCATTGAATTTAACTATATTATTAGTTACAGTTGATTTACAGAATAGCTGGCTGAACAACTGTTGTGTTTGATTTCAGTCTAATAAAAAAAAAAAAAAATGAAAATAAAATAATGTATTTGTATATATGTATAGAAAATGGATATATGCACAAATACAAGTTCAAATCAATAAGTACTAAATAAAACAATAACCTGGTTGGCCCTGCCGGACTGACCCTGCTGACCTGCTCTGGAGGTCCCTGACGTTGTGCGTCGCTGCCGGTGGACGGGGCTGCGCCACCCTCGTTGTTATAACTGATATTATTATTCTAATTATTATTAGAATTAATTATGTTCCTTGCTCATTTATTTATTTATTTATTTATTTCCTTCCCTATGCTTCCCCTTAGTTAACTACTTATTTATTTATTTTATTTTTCTTTAAATTTGTTTATTTTTGTTAATTTATTTACTTATTTTATTGTTAACCTCTCCTCTCCCCATATATCCACCCTATAGACTCCACCCCAAAACACACGCTCACTCTCTCACACAGTATACATATGTATAAATACATACAGTACATACACGTGTATATATACATTTGTAAATATATGCACACACACACATATATACATATCAATCAATTCATGAATTAATTAGACTAGTAATTAGTTAATTAATTATTTAATTAGACTGCTCGGCTCTGATTGGTTGTTTTGGTTCAGGCGTGGTGGAATCTTGCAAATGCCATTAGGAGCACTAGGAGGAGGCAGAGGAATGTGATTTCTTCCCAGATCATCTGTCTCTCTACTGTCAGGATATAGTGACACTTTTATGAAAATAACTTTTTATCATATTTTCTCAAAGTTGCTGACTGCAGCTTTTCAGGAGTAACATTAAGAAATAATCCACTCTAAATGATTCTCCAATTGAAGAGATTGGGGACAAAATCCACAGAGCTCCAATGCAACCTGACCTGATCCTGATAGGACCCTGCAGGGAAGCCCAACAAAACTACATTTGACCCCCAATTCAAGAATACCGTATTTTGAACTGAATTAGTTGTGTCAGACTGAAGTTTGAAGCATGGGTTTGTGAGCACTAGATCTGCTTTGTTGGCTTGTTTGTATGATAACTCAGTAGAAATGTGTGACGGGATGCTTCTACTGCAACCTTTCTGCCTGACCTGTCCAGAGCAGGACAACTCATTATCACCCTTTGCATTATCTCTTTTAGGATTCTCCCCAGGTCTCCAGACAGAAGAACATGATGCTTTCAAAGGTAAACAGAATACAAATATACAAAAGAAGAATTACACAAGAGATTATTTTACTAATTACTCTCTTACCTGTGTTCAGTGATTGATTATATCCGGTTGGTGAGAGGATCCAGCCGCTGTTCTGGTGATCTAGAGGTGAAGCACCAGGGAGTTTGGAGAGGAGTGGATGACCGTTACTGGGACCTGAAGTCAGCAGACAGATTTTGTAGACTTCTGGACTGTGGTTCTGTGGTTCGGATTTCCTCAACAACACGTCCATTTTCACCTTCATGGACGATCTCACCTTACTGTCTTAAGTCTGAATCTAGACTGACGAAATGTTTAGAAGGAAGCTCTCCGAATCTAAGTTTTCCTACCTTTTTGAAGATCACCTGCTCAGGTAACAACATCAGTATCCACAACACAAAAACACAAATGCAAAGAAAGCTCATCAGTGGGCTTGTTGCTGGAGGCTCATGGCTTCAAACCTTCCATACTGATATTCCTCTTACAGCAGCCACCAGTAGGGGACTGTCACTGAACTGACCTTCTTCCACTAGTGGAGCTGGGTGGGACACCATGACTCTTACAAATGGTGCACACTTTTGGACAGTCTCTCAGTCCTCCAAGGCATTCCTGGTGTTGCACCTGGTTGTGCACACAAAACAATGTCTGATCTAGTGTGTGTGTGTGTGTGTATGTGTGTGTACCTCAAACCTCCGTTGAGGTAAACTATGACTATCTTTAGAGTTGACAGAACAGGGGTCAATGGGTAAGAGGACAAAGTCTCAAAAACTGGGAAAGGAAATGTCAAATGCAGGAAAAGGAACAGTGCTCAGAACATGTACTGACAAACAAGGACTGAATGATCCTTAATGAACCAACACCTCTCATAATCTCAACAAAACTATCCTCACCAAATGGGCACACACAGTAGGACTACTGCATTGATTGTAATGTGTCAGTGTATTCTTTGCTATGCCCTCTCTAACTATGAAGCAAGGACTCTCTGTCTGTCTGTGTTATTTGTATATCTCGAGAACAACTCATCTGATCTACTTCACACTTGGTGGTTGTATTGCTGGGGACCCAAAGGGGTGCTTTTTCAAATTCGGTGTAATTTGGACACGCGACACATTCAATATTAATAAACTTTGAATAAACAAACACACAGGCTTCAGGGCTCTGCAGATTGAGACGAGCATGTCATCTGCAGCGGTCACTTTTGCTGCTGGATCCTGGACATAGCCTGCTAACACTATATGAATGCTGGATAACAACCAAATTCACTTCTCTGGAGTCAAACAGCGACGAGCGGTTCTCCACACTGCTACAAGCAGCACTTCCTCGGGGCCAAATAATCGGACTGTTCTGAACGGTCGAGACCTGGGTGTTATTTTCCCCCCGTGTGTAAGACTGTATTTCCCCGGTGTAAGACTTGATAATAACTCATAACACTAATAACATTACTGCCAGCAAAATACCTCCGCTAATGAAATCCATGCTCTACTTTATAACCGCGGTGGTTATGTCAGAGCAAGCCACTAATGAGCCAATTTGGGATTTACCTCCGTTAAAGGGACTATTTGTAACTTTCAGAAATGCTTCTTAACAGCGACACCTGTGGCCATGAAATCAACGAAAGTCAGCGTCGGGCTCGCGCTTAATATACCTGAACGAGCATCACTCAAAACAGTGAGGCGACACACGTCAGCTAAAAGAACAATATCACTCTATATTTCAGCTGCTTGGCAGTAATGTTAGCTGACCAGACGAAGGTCTCTCCATGAACATGATTTAGATCTGATCCTAGTGTTGGCTTTTCCTGCCTCAGCGCAGTCTGAAGCAGCGGCGCTCTGCAGCTTGACTCCCTGCTCTCTCCTTCTGCAGCCGGAGAGAGCAGAGGAGACACCGGCACCCGGTCGGTAACGAGAAGCCTACGTAAATCTCTGTAGAGCTCCGTCACTTCACAAGACACGGGAAACCTCTGTTGGTCTGGAGGAGCTGCAGCAGTTATTTCTGCTCAAACGTCCCCTGAACATTCACTAGATATTCTCAGAGCTAAACTAACTCTTCTGCAGTGTGGAGTGAGCAGCGTTCACGTCTAGAGGTGGAGCGAGCTGAGCTGTCTGAGTGAAGGCGAGCAGGCAGAGGAGGAGGGGACAGCGGCTACACGCAAACGAGCATATGCGAGCGCGCATGTGTGACGACCCGCTACATTTATGCGCGTACAAAGTTACAAATAGTCCCTTTAAGTGTATTTCACCATCTGTTTTTCAGGGCCGTATTTAGTGACTTGGGGGCCCAGACCAAACATCTTCTTGTGTTACTCTTCACCCTCTCTAACTGGGAATGTAGGTATTGGCAGTGGTAGAAAAAGTACTCAAAAATGTTTATAAAGTAAAAGTATTAACTATTAATAACAAAAATATTAATATCGCACAGCAAAAGTCCTGCATTCAAAGTTTTACTTCAAGTGACGACTGACAGAGAGACATTAACAGCACAATGTGTTTAAATGTACTTAACGTCTGTTCAAGGTGGAGCTTTCACTTCTCTGATGCCAGTTTAATGAATGATGAATAAAATCTGAATCTGCAGTAACAATTCTCTGTCAGGTAAATGCAGTACTACAATGTTGTCCTCTGAAGTAGAAGTACACAGTTAGTACTATACAGTTGAGATATGTTTTAAGTGTTTTGGGGTCTTTTGTAAGATACTTTGGGGTACAATCAGTTAGAATATTAACATAATTCAGTATTCTTCATACAGAAACATCATAATAAATCTATATCTGTTAGAGGGTCAAGTCAGCTCCTGGTGTTTTTTCCCGTGAACCAGAGTGTATTTCATTAATGTTTCTGAGTCGACACAACTTGGGTGTGTGACGCAACTATGTGATGGCAGGTGTTTTACTCAGGACCCAAAGAAGCTCAGAGTCGAGTGTGAAGTTTGGATGAGCGGTTCTCGAGAAAGCTGCAAGCAGCAACACCACAGACCAAACATTCAGCCCGTTCTAAAGGACATGTTTTGAACGGGCGCTGCACTAGTACTTCATCTCTCTGTCTGCATGGTTCTCTTTCTCTCTCTTCTTCTCCAGACTCTGTCAGGCTGGTGAATGGGAAGAGTCTGTGTTCAGGCAGACTGGAGGTGAAGTCCAACCAGTCCAACCAGTCGTGGTCCTCAGTGTGTGAAGATGACTTTGACCTGCAGGATGCTGAGGTGGTCTGTAGGGAGCTTGGCTGTGGGGCTCCTTCAGTCCTCCAGGGGGCGCTCTATGGAGACGTGGAGGCTCCAGTGTGGACCAAAGAGTTCCAGTGTGGAGGCCATGAGTCTGCTCTCCTGGACTGTGACAGCTCAGACTCAGATAGAAACACCTGCTCACCTGGCAAAGCTGCTGGACTCACCTGCTCAGGTAGAAGAGGAGCTGCAGCTTTGATTTGATTTGATTTGAGTTTCCATTTTAATAAATGTGACTTCATCTGTTTTCACCAATTACTCCTGTCTGCTCAGAGCTCCATAATGTCCGGCTGGTGGGAGGATCCAGTCGCTGTGCTGGTGAACTGGAGATGAAACAACGGGGATACTGGAGACCAGTGGATGACCGAATGTCTGGCTGGAATCTAAAGACAGCAGATGAAGTGTGTAGAAAACTGGACTGTGGCACTGCTGTTTCAACAGGGCGGAGAAAGAGTGACTTTGACAAACGTATATGGCAGATTAGCTCAATTTGTCTTCAGTCCAAGTCTGCAGTTAGGGAGTGTATATGGACAAGGTCTGACACTTCCCGTTCCAACCTGGAGATCAAGTGTTCAGGTAACAGCAGCAAATCCATCAGCTATAACTGTAATCTCTACAGTCTTTTCACTTATATTTACATTTCACAGACGTTTTTGTCCAAAGCAACGTACAAACAAGGTATCATCCAAGCCACAGTAGATCAAGGAGAAGTCATCAAGAAGAAGTGCTCAGTTTGACTTTCCACCTGACACAAGTGTCACGTTGTTGTAGGAGCATGCAGCAAGGCAGAAGTGCATAAGAAATGAAAAGGCAGCATTGAGTTAGAGATCTTATTCAGCCACCAAGGGAGAACACAGCAGAACAGTCTGGATTGAGGTTGTCTGCCTTGCAGTGCCGGTGGGACTAGTTGTTGTTCACTGGCTGATTGTAGAGAATGAGAAGGTCAAAAACCTGAATAAGAGAGTTCAACTTGTAATTATCTCTGTCGCTGTCTTTCTTCAGAATCCGTCAGGCTGGTTAATGGGACTAGTCTGTGTTCAGGCAGACTGGAGGTGAAGTCCAACCAGTCCAACCAGTCGTGGTCCTCAGTGTGTGAAGATGACTTTGACCTGCAGGATGCTGAGGTGGTCTGTAGGGAGCTTGGCTGTGGGGCTCCTTCAGTCCTCCAGGGGGCGCTCTATGGAGACGTGGAGGCTCCAGTGTGGACCAAAGAGTTCCAGTGTGGAGGCCATGAGTCTGCTCTCCTGGACTGTGACAGCTCAGACTCAGATAGAAACACCAGCTCACCTGGCAAAGCTGCTGGACTCACCTGCTCAGGTAGAAGAGGAGCTGTAGCTTTGATTTGATTTATGTAAATTACTTTATTTATTTTATTAATTATTCTCCTGTCTCTGTTCAGAGCCTGATGATATCAGGTTGTTCGGAGGATCCAGTCGCTGTGATGGTACGCCAGAGATGAAACAACATGGAGAGTGGAGACCAGTGGCTGATAAAGTCTATAAATGGGACCAGAAGTTTGCAGCTGCAGTGTGTAATCGACTGGACTGTGGTTCTGCTGTTTCAACAAACATAAACACCAGTTCTTCAGAGAGGCCTGTGTGGAGGATCCAGTCTTATTGTGCTGAGTCTCATTTGATGCTACGGGAGTGTTTAAAGCTAACTGCCAACACGATAAGCTCCTCCATCGTGGAGGTGATCTGCTCAGGTAACCCTGAACAGTGACAGTCACATCCTTAACTTTTTCAATGAGCAGTTGCTCACTAAGTCCTCCATATTAAATATGAATCCAAGAGTCCTCCATTTCCCATGGCTCCTGCTAATAAACAAATCTTGTCATCTTACTGGGCTCAGTTTTCATCACTTTGACAAAACAAATAAAGATGATTCATGTTTCATCTTCCACTGTGTTAACAGATATCCTGACTCAGCCAAACATCTCCTTCGCTACCTTCATTGACGGGGTTTCTGAGGCCAATCAGCAGGGGATTCAGGTGCTCATGGGCTCCAGCTTCACCATCAGCTGCTCCATCCTGCCACAGTACCCAGGAGGCTCCTTCCAGCTTATTCTGACCACCTCAGCTACATCACAGAACCACACCCTGCCAGCTGTCAATCACTCTGCCCACTTCCTGTTCTCTGCTGCAGAGCCCGCCCAGCGAGGGGAGTACCGCTGTGTTTATCACCTCTATGTTTTCTCCTATAACTTCTCATCTGAGAGCCAGCCGCTCCATCTCACTGTCTCAGGTAACTTCATGGACAATCTGAGTCAAACAGGGAAATGTGACACTGACAACGCACGCAGGCTTTAAAGTATTATTCATCTGAATCAGATAAAACGTCATGAGGTGCCAACTGTTTACATGCATGAGACAGCAATGTCTTCATGTTTATTGCTGCTGTTCAGAATAATTCATTTAGTTCATTACATTTTATTATGTGTTTATTTGATCACCTGACAATCTGAATCAGCCAGTTTCTACAATTATTTGACTGCATGAAAACACCTTTAGTGTTAATGAGATAAAGAAAAGTCACTTCCATCCAGAAAAGCTGCAGTCTGCAGATTTGTGATTTTTGTTCATGACTATAGAGTGGATCAGTTTACCCAGGACTCTTTAAATACCATGCACACAGTAGAAGACAGAGGATAAGAAGTGCAGCTTTGTGAGGAATTCAACCACTAAAAGTCAGCAAAAACAAGTTTCATAGCATTAAAGTCCAACTGAAGTTAAATTGCGTTGTCTTCTGCTACATATCTGTTGTGTTAATAACAATCTGTGTTCTCCTCTGGAGAAATATATATGTGATGTTTTTGATCTCATGATGGAGTCCTCTAGTGTTGTATTAACTTGTTGCTCTGCTGGTTGTCCTTCTACGTTGATAGAGAACTTGTTTCCATACAGCCAATCAAATAAACCATATTAACTAACGTCATCATTTTATCATAGGAGACGGTAGGAGACATAGCAGACGGTCACACTGAGCCAGACAGCAGCCTGCTACACAACACAAGAGACACAGACTCAGAACAACAACCACATTAGCTTTCCTGCTAAAGTCTGCTTCTGATCCAACTTACAAACATGAACCCACATCTTGTCCTGCACCTTAGCTTGTTGAACGAGCCACCAAACAAACATCCACGGGGGGAAAGTGCTCTGCTAACGCCAGTTTGCAGGCTAGATGACTAATCAGCTGCTCAGCTGCAGCACATTAAACAGCATGTTAACATACCTGCAGATATCTCTTTGCTCACTTTAGATGCTGGTGTGCTCCTTTACTCTTACTGGCTTGTGAGCTACAGCACAAGTTGATGTTTGTCTCTGGTTCTCCTGCCGGAGCTCAGCCTGCCAGCTGCTGTCAATCAAACACTGACACGCCCCTCCAGGTGCTGAGAGGAAGTATGCACAGGGTGTGATCCACACACTGCAAATACTGAAGCAATAAGTCAGAATACAACCACAAAGACAATGAGGACTTGTGATTTGTGGACATGTGTCCTCTCAGCTGAAAGTAACAATCACACATTTAAAAAAATACAAGATGTAAAAGCTGAAAATAGTTTGAATGAAGCAACTTTAGCTTCAGAGGAAAGTGCTGCACACATGTTCCTGTATGAACTGATGTAATCATGATTGTGAATCTGTTCCAGCCTCTGTAACAGATCTGATCATCAGACTGGTTGTCCTCCTGGTGCTGATGGTGCTGATGGTGGGGTCCAATGCTGCCGTGTATTGCTACTGCAAGGTACTTTACACATCAATGTTAGGACTGTAGGGATGTAATATCAAACATTCAGTGTTTGGTGTACTTTGGGATCACAGCTTGGTATGTGTTTGGTACTGCGGGGAAAACAAAAGCTACATGCTACGTATCAAACTCAACACTTCCTACACTATTCTGTGACTTGAAGACATTTTCTGTCATGTCTCTCTAGGCCCCCAGAGGACAGAAACCAAGACGAGAGGACAACATGGAGCTGGATCACCTCGGTGGTGCTGGTGACTTGCTGGGTGAAGAGGCAGGAGCCCAGGGGACAGAGTAGGATCATCCAGATGGACGGCTCAGCTCTCACACAACAGTCACATCAGAGCAGCGTTCTGTAATTGATTCTAAACATGAAGCAGTGAGGACAATGGGACATTTTGATGTATTATATATAATCTGCTGAGTGAACTGTTGCAGCATCATATAATCTGCAGAGCCAGGCAAAGAAAAAGTGTGTTCCTCATCCTCTATAAGAGTGATGAATACAACAGTTAAGAGACGAGGGCTAGGGTAAAGTGTTAGCATGCCTTATTCATGATTAACAAGTACTGTCACAATACATAAAGTGATGTTTTTCATTATTATATTCTTTGCATGATGAAAACAAGATGACGTTCTATCAGTTAAGAAAGCTAATGATAAGTATATTGTTGTTAATGTGTTGAAGGAAGCTCATTACATTAACCATGAGGAATACTTTGATGCTTCTGTCTGTGGTTTCTGTCTTTTGCTTAAAATAACTGTCAGATATCATTTTAATACTACTGAGTTTCCAGAGAAATCTATGAAGAATTTAAGAGCTAAAATAATCGACTTAATGTGTAAATAGTTAGGAGTCAATGGCTTTGAAGCCACTAAAACCAAATTACAAACATAATGTGTTGTTAATGTTTCTGAACTGTTAAATAATGAGCTTTTTAAAATGCATCACAATAAATGAAGCTTGCATCGACTGAGTGGAACTAGATTGATTCTTTTCTCTTCGGCCACCTCTTGGTTACTGAAAGTCTGCTGACAAGAAAATCACTCATTGTTGGCAGGACGTTGTATATATAACAATTAAATATGATGCATTATTATTAATTACTCAACTTTTCAACATTATTTTAGAATTGTCAGCCGAGTTTTTGACTGCAATGATCATGAAATAATTATGCCCACTGTTTTGTAGTGGTCACAGTTAGAGACTACAAATCATATATATATATATATATATATATATATACAATGTAGGCCTATTATTATCATCATATAGAGAAAGAAAAAAAAGTCTCCAATATTCAATAAATGAAGTGGGAGGATAAGGAAAGCTTTTTTCTTTTATTTATTATATTTATGTATTATCTATTTTCATCCGTTATAATAAATAATAATTATCATTTATCATATGTATTGAATTGGCCGTTGATACCAGTGCAACACCACATCAAGTACATCCTAACAGTTTTGTTTTAATCAGCATAATCATTATTATTATCAAGATGCGTCAATAATTTTTTATTGTGACTTTTACAATTAACATCAGTAAAAAAAAGAAAAAAAAAAAGAAGAAGTTGTTTTTAAAAGTGTTTTCTGGTCTGGAGATCATGTCTGACTTGATATTTTTATTTCTTAAATAAAAAAAAAATTCAAATAAATAATCCTGAAATAATCATGGTTATTGTTCTGTAGTGGTCACAGTTAGAGGCCTATTAGGAAAAGAGGTTCTCATGTTATATCCATGCAGTTTAATATTAAATAAATAAATAAAGTGGGGGGGGATAAGAAAACATGTCTTTTATTCATAATATTTATGTCTGCATTATCTATTTTAATGTATTATTTATTATTATTATTATTATTATTATTATTATAGACCAGGACCATAAAACCTGAGACCTCAACTTATCTCAATGTACCAATCTTTCATTTGGATTAAATTTGTGCGGTAGTATTTGACATTGAAGATAATAAATGATAACATCTATGTTATTAATATTTTCTGATGTACAGCGGGCCTTTATTTCTAATTACAGTCAATTATGTAACAATATAATCTAGACTCAAAGGTCCACTTGCTAGCTCTATCGGTCAACAAGCACAAGATGAAGACCTTGAGATGTGGTTGAAAGCTCCAAAAGCTGAAAGTAATTTAAGATTATATTATTTTATTATTATATCATCATATTGTTATGTAATATTATATCAGGTTAAAATGAAGGTCAAGAATAAACTCCCATGCACAAACACTAAATGTCCATTTTTTAAATCAGATTTTTCCATTATGAATATTATACGTTACCGACTGCTGCTACTTAAAGGTGCTGTATGTAACTTTCAGAGAATCCCTGTTATTAATAACACCAGTGGCTGTAAATATGTGAACACTTAACTTAAAAACATCTGTTTGTAAAGAGGCTAAAAACATGAAATAAAACATTCGGAAATAGGTGAAAAATATCCAAAACATGTTGAGAAATTAGCGAGAAATATATATATATATATATATATATATATATATATATATATATATATAAAAGGGAAAATTATTAGTAAAATATGTGAAAAAAATAGTTTTAAAAATATTCAAATATCCCATAGGCCTATATGAAAAATATCCCAAAAATGACAGTAAAAGATGTGAAAACTAAACAAATGACTCTATCGGTCAACAAGCACAAAGATGAATTATTAAATTTAGTGCCCAATATGATGCCCATCTCTGCACCTTTTGTTAAAAATAAGGGATTTGGACTTGAATCCAGTGACCTCTGATATTCAGAAATGTGAAAAACAACATCTTTACAAAAATATCTTTAAACTTCCCACGGCCCCTGAAGGCATCACACGTCAGCCGGAACCCGGAAGTGTGGGAGCAGAGAGCGGTGTCGCGGCGGTTCTGGCTGTTTTCTGGGTTTCTTTTAGCTCTAATGGGTTCGTGTTGGACCGGACCGGGACTCTGGACCTCGGCGCCTCTGCTGGTGCTGGTCCTGGTGCTGATGGGGCTGGTCGGACCGGTCGGTTCCGTCTCCGAACCGGGGATCTGGACCCTGAACGTCGACAGCGTGAGTTTCCTGGTTGGATGTTTGTTGTGTTTTTATACGTTGAACAGGAAACATGTAAACAACGTGATCACAGGCAGCAGCATATCGATCACCCAGCTGATCACAGGCAGCAGCATATCGATCACCCAGCTGATCACAGGCAGCAGCATATCGATCACCCAGCTGATCACAGGCAGCAGCACATCGATCACCCAGCTGATCACAGGCAGCAGCACATCGATCACCCAGCTGATCACATGCAGCAGCATATCGATCACCCAGCTGATCACAGGCAGCAGCACATCGATCACCCAGCTGATCACAGGCAGCAGCATATCGATCACCCAGCTGATCACAGGCAGCAGCACATCGATCACCCAGCTGATCACAGGCAGCAGCATATCGATCACCCAGCTGATCACAGGCAGCAGCACATCGATCACCCAGCTGATCACATGCAGCAGCATATCGATCACCCAGCTGATCACAGGCAGCAGCACATCGATCACCCAGCTGATCACAGGCAGCAGCATATCGATCACCCAGCTGATCACATGCAGCAGCACATCGATCACCCAGCTGATCACAGGCAGCAGCACATCGATAACCCAGCTGATCACAGGCAGCAGCATATCGATCACCCAGCTGATCACAGGCAGCAGCACATCGATCACCCAGCTGATCACAGGCAGCAGCACATCGATCACCCAGCTGATCACATGCAGCAGCACATCGATCACCCAGCTGATCACATGCAGCAGCATATCGATCACCCAGCTGATCACAGGCAGCAGCATATCGATCACCCAGCTGATCACAGGCAGCAGCACATCGATCACCCAGCTGATCACAGGCAGCAGCACATCGATCACCCAGCTGATCACAGGCAGCAGCATATCGATCACCCAGCTGATCACAGGCAGCAGCACATCGATCACCCAGCTGATCACAGGCAGCAGCATATCGATCACCCAGCTGATCACATGCAGCAGCACATCGATAACCCAGCTGATCACAGGCAGCAGCATATCGATCACCCAGCTGATCACAGGCAGCAGCACATCGATCACCCAGCTGATCACAGGCAGCAGCACATCGATAACCCAGCTGATCACATGCAGCAGCACATCGATAACCCAGCTGATCACAGGCAGCAGCACATCGATCACCCAGCTGATCACATGCAGCAGCACATCGATAACCCAGCTGATCACAGGCAGCAGCACATCGATCACCCAGCTGATCACATGCAGCAGCATATCGATCACCCAGCTGATCACAGGCAGCAGCACATCGATCACTATACATAGTAACGACAACAAGTGATTCATGAAATACAAGTATACACATCAAATACAATAAAATATGTGACTTATAAAATATCTATTAAATCTAATAAATTTATACAAATTAAATACAATAAAATATGTGATTTTTAAAATATCAATAAAATGTAATAAAATTAGGCAAATTAATACAATAAAATATGTGATTTATAAAATATATATAGAATCTAATACATTTATACAAATTGAAAACAATAAAATATGTGATTTATAAAATGTAATAAAATTAGGCAAATTAAATACAATAAAATATGTGATTTATAAAATGACAATAAAATGTAATAAAATTAGGCAAATTAATACAATAAAATATGTGATTTTTAAAATATCAATAAAATGTAATAAAATTAGGCAAATTAAATACAATAAAATATGTGATTTATAAAATATATATAGAATCTAATACATTTATACAAATTGAAAACAATAAAATATGTGATTTATAAAATGTAATAAAATTAGGCAAATTAAATACAATAAAATATGTGATTTATAAAATATCAATACAATTTAATAAAATTAGGCAAATTCAAAACAATAAAATATGTGATTTATAAAATGACAATAAAATTTAATAAAATTATACAAATTAAATACAATAAAATATGTGATTAATAACAACAATACAATTTAATAAAATTATACACATTAAATACAATAAAATATGTGATTTATAAAATATCAATAAAATGTAATACAATTAGGCAAATTAATACAATAAAATATGTGATTTATAAAATGACAATAAAATGTAATTCAATTATACAAAATAAAGACAATAAAATAAGTGATTAATAAAATAGCAATACAATTCCATAACACTATAAATGAAATACAATAAAATAGGTGATTAATAAAATAACAATAAAATGTAATACAATTATTCAAATTAAATACAATAAAATGTAACAAACCAATATCACTTTCACCAGAAGAATCAGTTGTTTATGTTTGTTTTTTTATTCCAGGAAATTCTGAAGAAGCAGAACTTCTTCTTCTTCCGTAAACTCTGTTCAACAACAGCTTCATTCATCTCAAACGTAAGTAGAACAGTACGTGTGACAGTTTCATTCAGAGAAGATGAATATCAGTTTCATGTCCGTGAGTCCGGCACAGAGATAAGCCCAGGATGTGTTTGGCATAGCTTGTTTTTCTTTGTCTATTTTACTCCTGACAGTCCTGTTTTGTGTGTGTGTGTGTGCTTAGTGATGCCAGAGACCTGTAACTTGTCGTCACCCGTCCAGTTGAACGTGTCCTGGTATCTGAGGAACTCGCACTGCCACAATGAAGTCTTCAGACTGGACGTGAGACACACTGTTTTCTACTCTCCTCTACGCTGTTCGTCTCTTCAGATGTTCAGATCCTAAACCAAACCTGAACTCTCTGGTCCTGATTTGTAGCTCTGGTTCTGATCTATAAAAATACTAATATGTATTTAGATAGTGCCTGGAAGTATTCATGGATATATATTTTTATTTTTAACCCACACGGGTTCACCTGATATGCAGGAGACATCGAGTTGTTTGATATATTTCATATAAATAAAGAAAAATGATTGAAATATAGATCAATATATCAGCATTTCTCTTCCAGAAAAGACAAAACAATTCAGCAGTTTGATAATTAATGATAAGACAATAAAATGATAAAAATGTAAAAAAATCTAAATAAGTGATGAATAAAATAACAATCAAATATAATAAAATTAAACAAATAAAATAAGTGATTAATGAAATTAAACAATTTAATGAAATTATAAATTAAGTACAATACAGTAAGTGATTACTAAAATAACAATAACATGTAATACAATTATACAAATTAAATACAATAAAGTGATTAATAACATAACAATAAAATGTAACGCAATTATACAAATTAAATACAATGAAATAAGTGATTAATAACATAACAATAACATTTTATGGAATTATAAAATGAAATACAATAAAAAAAGTGATTAATAAATTATAAATTTAAAAAGATTATAAAATTAAATACAATAAAATAAGTGATTAATACAATTTTATAAATGAAATACAATAAAATAAGTGATTAATAAAATAACAATACAATTTTATAAAATTATTAAATTAAATACAACGAAATAAGTGATTAATAAAAATAACTATAACATTAAAAAAAAATAAGTTATTAATAAAATAGCAATACAATTTAATAAAAATTATACAAGTTAAATACAATAAAATAAGTGATTAATAAATAACAATGCAATTTAATCAAATTAAATACAACTAAATAGGTGAAGGATGATTCATTTTAATTTTAATTAAAGTCAGATTGCAAGGGTTGTCAACCTTTTGGGGCCAGAAAATAAAAGTTTATCTTAATTTAACTCATGTATTAAGTTAATTTCAGTTTTTAAAGTTAATATTTTCTCAAAACTGTCCAGGTTAATGAAGTTGAGCTGCAACAATTTTGATTAATCATTAACGTCATTTTTCAAGGGTTAAAAAATGTCTGGTTCAGCTTACATATTGTGAGGAATTGTAGATTTTATTTGTCTTATGTGATGGTAAACTGAATATCTTTGGGTTTTGGACAAACAAAAGAAACTAGTCTGCAGATATATTAATAATGAAGATGGTTGCAATGCAGTGATTATCAATACATAATAGGACGTGTATCATTTTTAATTCCTATGATGTTTAAATCACTGTTATTTGCTCATTATTCTATCTTATTCTTTTCTTTGGATCCATGTTATACAAATGAGTAACACCTCTGTCCTGCCTGCCTCTTTGTCGTGTGTCTTATTGTTTGTCCGTCTCCAGACGGAGCACGCAGGAAATTACTTCAAGTCAACGGAGGTCA